>JAHWFP010241428.1:0-25957 GCA_023313725.1 Lithobius niger
TTTTGTTTCAGGCCTGCACATTTGTAACAGTATTTTAAATTACAAGTGTCACATGTTACAGTCATCTTGGTTCCCTAATTTGGCTTCACAGTTTCCTTGGCATCTTGACATGGTTATTAGTTCTAAGTCTTAATTTTTTATGAGTTAGTGATATTTTTTAAACTTCATTCTCATCTTCAGGCACTAACTATAAACTTTAGTGCGGGACAAATCGAAGCAAAGGTAAAAAATGTCCACTTTGGTTTTTTTAGCACACTTGGGTTTAGTCTGGTTCACTTAGGTTATGTCTAGGTTAACCTTTTCATGCACTTTTTGCTCTATTATTTAACTTTTTTTTTTCGAACACAAAACGAACACACTCGAAATTTTTATGGCTTCCACCTTACTTGAATATTTCCAATCGTTCTGCCTCAAAAGAAATCACTGAATTCGCACTGAACAGCATAAGATCAATGCTCAAACACCATGTCAATTTCTTCTCTGATACCTTATGTGTCCTTGTTACTTCTCAGTTCATCTCCTACTCTTGCATTTCTTTCTCAAATTGACAATTTTCACTCTCATCACCACTGCAACCTCTACATGGCAGCCACATTATAATAATAATAATAATGATTGGAGGAGTGAACGAACGAAGCGAGTGAAGCTTAGCCTATAATGGACACCAAATTGCAAAATGTTGGTTGGTTGGTCCGTTTGTTGCACATTGTTAGTCTGGGTGGAATTTGGTACAACGCTTGATACTCCAAAAAGTATTGCTGAGCCAAAATTTGCCGTAAATCGAACAATTATTACGGAAGAACTTACAAATTTTAGGATTTATTTCTAACACTCACCAAAGTAAATTTGGAATCCTGAATAGTTAAGGAATTCCGACGAAGCATACGCCATGCTGGTAGTAGTAAAGTAACCCTTAAAAAACATGGCGAATAAAATGTTGGTTGCTTCCTTCTAACTAATAACCTTTTACAACGTAACTAAATGAAATCATAACATTTGTTCGTTGCATTTAACCGCTATAGGAAGAAATGCAACCATGAAAAACAAACGGATTTCATTAACGGCACAAATTACTTTCATTTGAAAAAATAATGGTTGGAGAAATTCACTTCAGCATAGCGACGACATTGGCGTTTACACTAGCGATGGGAATCCCGAATATGAAACCTGAAATCGTCATATCATGGCGAAGTGGTATATATACAACGAAAGTTACAGCAGACGATGTGTTTTTATCACAGCACGAAACAAAAATATGCCTGCCTCGCGTAGTTTATAGATTCCTCGTTGCCACGGTAACGTGAAGTATCGAAACCAAAACCGTGTTGCTGAAGAAACAGGCATAACTCTATAACCCAACTGTCGTACGCTGCTACTTACGAAATTAAATCGGAATTAAATATTAGACCTACATGCTAAAAATTAGGCCTAAAACCTCAAACTAGGCCTAAAAGCTAACACATTTTTAACCTCCAACTGTGATGGTTATTTCTTTTATAATTTATATTATATAATAGAGATCACTGTTGCAGCGGGTGATAGAGATGTGTGGCTCAACATTTTCGGTGGTGGCGGTGTTAAGTCTTATACCAGCGGGTAGTATTGTGAATCTTTTGAATCTTTTGTTTATTGTTGAAAACTGTCGCACTGATGATTGTTTGACTTGCAGTTAAATGCCTTAATATTAATATTTTAATATACAGACTACATTTTGCACAGCAGTTCCTGTAAACAATCTAAGAATTATTGCCAGCGGTAGCTCAAACCCGGTGGCCATATGCGTGCTGTTTTATTTTTACTCGGTGGCAATAACTCACATCTTTAGTGTGGGCTGTGAAAAGAGGCTACAAACAACTAATCAGAAACTAAATGCTGGAGCAAACAAAAGCTTGTTAACACGCATCTGTCACGTAATATATACCTATACTAAAAAAAATCTAAAATAAGAAAAATGCTGGCAAAGAGCCCAACTTAGCCCAGTGGCTATTGCACCCAGATTTTTAAGGTGCTTTAACAGATGTGGTATCGTCATTACAATAAAAACTAAATATCAGTTTGAAATGAAGATTTGTTCGCTCTGCCTACAATAAGCCCAAGCCTGTTTCCTAGTAATAATAAACGGGCGATGTACGTTTCAATTATGGTCCCCATGATAAATGTTTCAGATGACGACTAAAATTAAGTAGGTAAGTCCCTTTTACTAACTAAGTTTCTTCGATGGGGACAGTTTATTTAATACGAAGCAGATGTAGCAGTTAGATAGCAGAACACGTAGCAGATGAGTTTAAATGGCGTGTGTATGGTTACCTGGGCAAACAGGCTTGCACTGACTGAAAATAATTCCTATCCCAATGATTTACAGGCTTGCACTGACTGAAAATAATTCCTATCCCAATGATTTAATGACTCATGATTGCTTCGAACAGTCTGAGCTCCTGGAAGCAATTGGTGGCATTACTAATATTGTCATGGTTCTACGAGACATCGTTTACTTGGGGGCTGCATAAGTAGTCGTATTTCTGAAAATATTAGCTTGTCCGAGCATTAACTCATTTTGGTTAAGGTCAACAGTAACCTTATTACCTTGAATTCAGTAAGCCCTATTTCAAGAACTTGAAAGCTGAGAACCACAGAATAGTTGCAATACATTTTACAACACGAGAAGCACAGGTCTTGGAAAAATTTCTCGTAGCAAAAAAAGGACTTGAAATGTTCGTAGTACAACCTGTTCTGAAGAATGTGAAGAGTTTCTTGGTAAGCAAAACTCTCAAATTAATATTAATATCTGCAGGACATAAACATTCTTGTCAGAAATGAACAATATTCTGTAAAACTGTCATAAAATATGCACTGCTGCCATAGAAAGCTATGACGAATATGTCTAAGTACAAGTCGTTATTAGCACCATCAGTGCTGTATTTCTTTCATAGCTAAACAAAATGCTCAACACAAGTGCTTTTCATCATGTAGGTGAACATTAACAGAAAAACCTAATAACTTTATTATAGAAAGGTACTTTTCTTTTAATGTGTTGTAGGCACTATCCCAGGATTGGTTTATGACCCCAAATAGAGAATATGCTTCCGATCAGCAGGATGGAAGATCAAGAACTCCAGCTGAACATCTGCAGCCAGTTGATCTCCCAATGACAATGGAAGAATTTCAAAGCAAGGTTAAAGTATCTCTAACTGCATTTGCACAAGATCTGTTAGGTTGCTCACAGAAGCTGAAACGCGATGAGGAGCAAATTGTAAAATACTCTGGCATGGCCTTGAAAACAGGCCGACCTTTAGACAGGGTTATGATAATTATGGCCGGTTTATCTGGAGCTGGCAAATCAACAACCATAAATGTTTTATTCGGTGACGAAATATGCCCAACAAGCACTGAGAAGTCTGAAACAGTTGATGTGAAAGAGTACGGGAAAGAACTGAGTGCTGCTGAAGAATTCCATATGATAAAGGGTATTTTATGTTTTGTAGATGTACCTGGAGCTGAAGACGTAGATAAAAGTAAAGAAGCGAAAAACCTGTCGGTCATTAATAAGTTTCGAGTGGATCACATGGCTCTAGCAATCGTACTGTTCCAAGTATAAAGGGATTTAAAATTAGAGAATCTGTCTATCCAAATCTAGTTTTGATGACGGTCAAGGCAGGTGACAACCGGATGGTTGGAAAAGATTCCCACTTCCAAAAGGGGTTAGAGACACTGAAAAAATGTCACATTGTTGACCCTGAAGTTAACAACCTTCTGGTAGTGGTAACTCATGCAGTGAGCTTACCGAGAAATGTAAGAGTCTACAAGCAGAGGAGTGAGGAACTAATTCAAAGAATTCAAACCGCAGTAGCAGAATCGATTGGCATCAAGGGAGTTAAAGTCATCTTTGTTGAAAATATGCCGGAAGAAAATGACATGGAGAAAGATGAAGATTCTGACTTCTACATGTTACCTGACGGTCAGCTGTCACATCACAATCTGATCATGGCCATGGTAGATCTTTTCAACCAAACCGATGACTACCTCGGTAAACTGTTTTGCGGTTGGTATTTTTCAAGCCGATGTCCTGACTAGAAAGGTAAGCCACGTATCCTAACTACTGTAGATCATGCATCACTTACTGAGGAAGAAATAAAGCAAGCCGAACGTGATCTTGGTAAACTTAACATTGTACCTGAGGCTGCAAAAGGTGAAGAAGCGGTACCAGCATTCCAATTTGAATATATTGGTCGTGGGTATGATCCAAGAACAGAATCACCAAAAAATGTGAACATATATTTTGGAGACAAAACACAGCTCATAGAAATCCATGGACAAAAGTACACTGTGCCCTCATGTCTGCACGTAGTTCGTAAAAATGAGACATATTTTCATCAGCTAAGCTGTGATACGCAAGAAATGTATGTTGCTGATAAACTCGCAACATATGGGCTAGAAGCTGACATTAACCTCGTTGTAAAGGTTGATTCTAGGGGTAGGTGGGTTAAAGACAGTTCTTCTAAAAATGACAAATCCGTAGTCACAATGCTAAATGAAATGCGTTTGGCAAACGTAAGAATGGACGAACCAGAAAACAATTTGAAGGAGAAACTTGATGCTGCATTCAAACAGTTGCCAATCCTATATAATGATAAAAATGCATTTGCCTACAATGAATTTTTCAGCAAATGGGGCACTCACATCATCTGCGAAATAAGCCTGGGCGGTTAGATCGAAGTTAACTGCACCGTAAATAAAAGCTCCTTTGATGAAAAAAAGGCTTTAGAACTTAGAGGGCAAGTAACCATGGCACTTAAAGGGAATGCAGAAACCAAGTTCCGAAAATCTGATGGAAAGTGTCAAAATGAGCACCTGGAGGATCAGACATTGGTTTTAAGTGGAGGAGATCCTCCAGATATTACATCTTTGAAGGATTTGACACCCGAACTAAAATCGTGTTGGTTGGAAAGTTTAAAAGTATCTCCCACAGAATTGAAACATTCCTTCAAACTGGAACCTTATTACAACATGTTGGAGCAAGGGGAAACTAGAACGAGCCTTCGAAACGCAACTCTTGAGTATTTAGATGATACCATTGCAAAGAAATTACCAACAAAAAGAAATGAAACTGCAAGTGCCATTGTAAGCAGTGTTGTCAAAGACAAGAAATGGTACCAAAAATGTGTCATTTTGTAAAGGCTGCAAGCTTGCATTGAACATAACTATTAGCCCAAGTTGTTAGCGTGCATACTGGTATACATCATTTAAATCATAAGACTAGATATTCTCGCTACTAAGTTATTTTCAACAACAAAATTAGATTTTCCATTAAATTGGCACACATTGGCCACGATTTTTATACAGCATTTTCGCTCGTGGAAAAATTGTTGATTGTAGTGAAGAAGACTAAGAAATTACATGATACCCTAATATTATAATATTATTTTACTGTTTGGCTGTGGCGGTTTGGTAAGATTCAAAAAGGAAACCAAAGATTGGCTGTGAGCCAAATTCTTTTAATACACCAAAAAACTTAAATTGTAAGTTTCACGGTGAATGGTACACTGTAAGACCAATGAAGGGATAATTTTTCTTTCTACCAGGCTACTATTAATTTACAGCTATACGTATGTGATTCGGTTGTTCAATCTGAATAGGTGAAAAAACTGCTGGATTAAATTTATATATGTAATATAATTATTCTAGTTTTAAACCAGGTGATTTATTAATTATATATGTGTACCACTAAAAGTACTGTGAAATAAATGTGCAGATATCATGTAAATGAAAAATGATAGTTAAATCACCTACTAAAAATACTAAGAATTTATCAAGCCTGTAATTACGGTGGAATATCGCCCAAGAATAAAGTGACCAACGACTTCCTGATTGAAACCTGCTGCCAATGACCTCTAACTAAGGCAGTAATAAAGTCTTTCTATACCTCCAATACGCAGAGAAAGCCATACCGATTTTTTTTATCATCGGTACTTTAGTCTGGTGTTGTATTTTATGTTGCCTTTTACAAACTTTAAGTGTAATGTGCATTCTTGTGTTTTGATTGTTGCATGAAATCAAAATAATCTTGGATAATCAAGTAATATTTACAAAAATTGTACTTGGGCTAATAAAACACTTGTTGTAACATTATGTGAATTAATAAAAAATGTAATAATCGTAACATAATATGTAGGATGATTGTGTAAGAAGCAGCTTAATTGTAAAATACACGATAATTATACTGTATATCCACGTGTTTTGAATACCACATGAAATAAAAAGATAATTTAGCTAATCATCGATGTTTACAGTAACTGTGTAGCATTTACACTAAAACTGGCAGTTATTAACATTTTTTAAAATTTATTTACACAAGTAAAAAAGACTGCCTCAAAGAAAACAATGTGATATTGTACCGAATTATACATAATGAATGTACCGACTACACACCTATACTCAAACCAACCATGATTCTTTTTTGACTGATATAGGAAAATTGGGTTATCACCTTGTATTTAATTGAGCATTCTGGTTACTACAACTGATCTTGAGTAATATTAATTTAAGGGTATTCTGTTAAAATTTGAGCCCGATCTTTGGATATCTTTCGTTATTAGCGTTATAGACAACCAAACAGGAAATGAGATGAATTAAATTACGTACTGCCATTCTTCATTTATCAATTAAAGCCCTGGGCATCCATTAGCTACTATTTTATATCATATGCAACATATGCATGGTAAAATTATTTCAAGTAAAATAATTGTTGCGACCACACAAGCACGAATGCACAACAAGCATTACATGTTGGAATTGGAACCTAACCATCGATGACACATCCGATGCCAGGCATCAAATATTCATCTAATCAATAGACGTGTATCACGATAATGATGATAGTTGTTGTTGTAAGGCCACACTTGTATACATTTAATAATCATTGTTCATATCTAGAAATGTCTTCTTATGGAACTACACTTTCTATGATCCCGTTAATTTGTTAAACTCTCCATAGCTTCGTTAGAGCTATATTAGTAGCTTCAGGCTAATTCCGCCCCTTGTACCACAAATCGACGTCTCCGTGTGTGGGATGGAGGGGCGAGGTCAGGCTTAAGATATTGAGCCCACCAGTGACTAACAAATTTTTGGCTGAAGGTCGTGCCCATCTTTTAATTTTTTGTGTCTGAAAAATAGGTCCCCTGCCTCCTGGGCACATGTGCCTTTCAACCTTTGTATCCCCTAGTGGCGATGTTTTCCCCTAAATAAAGGTAAGAAATTTAATCTTGTGGTTGCTTGAACAAGTAATTCGTTACACACCTAGATGTGCCCTAACCAATTGGTTGACAATTTCCTTTAGAAAATCTGCCACGTTGTCTCACTGAATTTAGTACAAGTCAGTTTGGGAAAGTCAGCTTCAATGAACAAACTTCAGCCCGATTCGTGTCTGTAACAGAATTTTTTCACCTTCACGTGGCTTAATGACAAAACTAATTACTTTTTACTTTTCTGGGCAGGTCAGTGAGCACTAAACCTCATGGTGTCTCCTACTTTAAGAATTTCAGCAGTAGTTCGCTGATGAATGGTAGACTTCGTTTTCTTCCCTTTCCCGAAGGAATTGAGTTTTCGGTCTTTAACCAGTACATAAATTACAAATTTAAGATGAAGGAGTTAAGGTTACACTACGTTTGAAAATGGATGATGAAATAAGCACGTTCGTAAGCGGTTTGTTTTCAATATGATCTCTAGATGTTACAATTTAAAAAAAAAAGGTTTTTTTAGAAGTCACTTTATGCCACCATCTTTGATTTAGACAAATTTGAATTTCTTCTTTCTTAAAGTAAATTTAATTTTTAAGATTAATCTCAACATGTTTGTTTTCAATCCGGTACATGGTTTAGAAGTAAACAACCAAAATAATTTTTCTTCTGGATGCTATTCTCAGCCTTCACCTTGGTTTTTCGCAACAATTGAGGCTAATAGGCTTGTGTTTGTGGGACGCCATTTTGAGTATCCATTTTAGATTTTTTTCATCTGGTACTAAGCCGCGCACAATTCCTTATGCCAAACAGTAGTCTTACCAAATTTCGCCCACGCAATTGAAAATTATCACCCGACACCCGAAAATTATCACCCGGCTCCCCTCTTCCCAAGAAGACAGGTTTTCATTGCAGAACCATGAATGTACGTCGTACGTTGTCGTCGAACGTTGTCGTACGTCGATCACAACAGTAGACAGTAGACATTTGACACGCTTATTTGGCTCACTATAGTTTCAAATTCAACACTCAAACAGGAAATCAACTATCACACAATATTTACACTATTACGTAAAAAAAAGTGTAAGATACAAGAAATGGCCCTAACTACAATCCACTATTTCTACACAGATTCGTTCTGGAACCGCGTTCCTGTGTAATACATTATTTATTTTTTATATAGTGATCTGTAAGCTCCAATTTTAATTTATTAAATTGGTTGATATTTTTTAGTTTTTCTGGTAAATTGGTAAAAGACGTCTTAATCTATAAGGCATTGGTCTCAGTTTACCATGTAGATTTTTCCAAAGTGGTACTTTTAGTTTATTTTCCGAAATTTAGAAATCCTTTTAATTTTTTCATACGTGTATAATAGCCTATATTAACTAGAAAGGAAATAAATAAGGTTATAAAAGAAAGGGCACGTAAACCCATTGGTTATTTACACCCAAATCTGACAATTCTGACCTCGTTCACGCACAGCAATAAAAATTGTTTTCTAGTTGTCATAAATCGACGCTGTCATGTTGCACACTTCATACGTCGTGTCGCGAGGTACGAGGAGGAGATTTGCGTCCGCGTTGTTGCCATGGTTACTACGTATAGACAGCTTGAAGGCCACATTCTTCAGTAATGGCGAGAAGCAGCCAGCAGATTTAGTATTAACCAAGTGAAAGCTAGTAGGCGAGAAATTTATCGTTGCAAACGAGCCCTAATTAAGGGAAACGAAGGAGCAACAGCACAAACCGATGTTTTGATGAATGATTTGCCAAGTTAATGCAACCTGCGTGGAACATGGATCAATTCCTAAAAAGTCATTGTATAATGTCTGTAACGACAAAAGTCAAGTCCAATTCAGGTCACCATCTGTTCACTATCTTGAACTGCATTACGTTCAACTCAACTCCACCAGTTCTACTAAGGTAGTACTAAGCCAATTAATTCAAAGATTGCAATTGGCTTGTACCATTCACTATCTGCCGCTATGTAGGTTTTATTCTGGTCAAGACATGGGCTTAATTATAAATAATGAAACAGGCTCTCAATATTTATCTTTATATGGGATTTGTTTCCGCTTGACATATATTGTGTTGAGTTATGATTGGTCTAAAAGTGTATGGTGAGTAGAAGTGTCCAAGATGGTTTCTTTCATAATTCGCCCAGTTTAGGTACCATTTTCATCCATTTAGGGGTAAGCAGACCGAGGAGGAAATGCACGTCTTGTTTCTCTCCATCCCTGTACTTTTGGACTCAGTGGATGAAACAGTACAGGGAAATTGAACCATGTTTTATTTTAACTGACACTCGTAGAAATTAAACAGCTCAACTTTGAGCTATGTTAAATGTTTTAGTATAACAGAAAAGATTCTTCTAAGTGGAAAAAAAAAAGACACGGGATTAAAAAATGAAAAATCTCCGATGGTAGCAGGGTCAAATGTCAACCTTGACTTGACTTCTGCCATCTTGTAACGACATGAGTTTTACGTTTGCCTAACGACTCATGAGTTTAACGTTTAGCATGCACCCATGTAAATTTGACAAGCAGCAACAGGAACAGGACGGTTAAAGAGGAACCACTACACCTACCAAGATACAGGAAAAAAAACCATCCAAAATAAGGTCCCACATCGAGGATTAAGTTAAAGTAAAACAACCAAACAGTATAGGAAAAAACAGACGCCAACAAGTATAAAAAAGGCAAAATCGGCGAAGATACTGGACAGGTCGCATTTGGGTAGTGCTTTTAAAAAAAATCAGTGATAGGACCAGATGGGAAGGCAATTCCTTCCAGATGGTAATGACACGATTGGTGAAAAAAATATAGGTAATTTTTTGGAAGAATTACTTTGCACGCTATCGACTTAAGTCACCTATACCTATCAATTCCTTTCGTCGTAACGGTTCCAAAAATCATAACGAAAACTTTCGCAAATGCTTATTTTTTTTTAAATTATTAAAGCACGTTAGAACGCTACTCACAGCAAGCTAGATGCCACGTCACTCTACACGATGATACCGCAACAAGAAAACCTGATTTCGACCGCAGCATAACTAAACGGAAATTACCTTCATTTTCATCATGTAGCCAACACCAATAAAAGTAGTAAGTAGTATTATTTCTATACCAATATTTCTTTACAGTATGAATCACCGTTTGCAGGGGGGGCGCTTTGCGCGCATATTATATGCATCGAGAATTGGTGTAGGCAGAAAAAGTATGACGCAAGCATTTGTGAAACAAAGAACAAATTATGCCACTTCCTTGTATTACAAATGCTTGCGTCATACCTTTTCTGATTACACCAATTCTCGATGTATATAATAGTGCACGCGAAGCGAGCCCCTGTGGACTGTGATTCCATCCACAATATCGATATAACTGTCTGCTCCTGGGAACAAGATAATTTCCTATTGCTAATTTTCTGATCCAAATCAGGTTTTCTTGTTGCGCTCCCATCACGCACCTCGCAGTATGGTGTGAGTACGCCCGTGAGCAGGTTTTTAATGAGTTTTAATTTTTTTTTAAATAAATAAGCATTTGTGCAAGATTTCGTTATGATTTTCTGAACCGTAACAACGAAAGGAATCGATAGGTAGGCGAATTAAGTCGATAGCGTGCAAAGTAGTTCTTCCAAATAATTACCAAAAAATACTCCTGCAATCACAGCAGGTCTTTCTAATCATCAAATTCAGATGGCGTACACGTAATCTATATTCCCCCTGAGAATAAAAACGAGGTACAGATCAACACACGGATTTCCACATAGAATTTTAAAGGTTATGTAAAGATCCGTTCTCAAACAACGGAATTAAAGAGAATCCAAGTTAGTGATGACCAGCCTACCAGTGTGCTGTATTTTTTAATGTACTGGTGGACTTTGTAAATGAGCGCTGCACACATTCAACACATTCGGTATCCCAAACCTGACAAGGTGACCAGACTAGGTGGGGGGGGGGGGGATTGAGGCTTAATGGTCACTGACAACTAGGTCATTAGCACTAACATCAGTCACAGCGCAGTAGTCCGGGTTACCACTGTACCACACAATATGTTAAACAAACCCCACAGCTGGATTATATCATACATTTGTACCCCTGCAAAAATTTAAAAAATATAAAAAAAAAACCGGACTGGAGGACAGACTTATCGCCCAAGTGACGCGTGAAGTCTCATGAAAGATGGAAACAGCCATCGAGAGGGCGACATTCCACAAACACATGGTGGACCGTATTTGGCTGGTTATAAAAATGGCACTCAGGAGAGAATCCCCCCCCCCACTCGGAAATGAAACAATATGTCAGGTTTAGGTTGGTGTGCCAAATGCGTGAACACGCCAACACCACCTCTCCTCGGCGACTATGGCGACAAGCTGAGTGCTAAACCTGGACAATGCCTTTTTATAACTTGCAACTTATTGCTGTCTTGTCTGTCCTACAAGGCTTGCCAAGCTGCACGCAACCTCAGATGAAGAGTCGAAAAAGGATTCGAGCCGAGAAAAGAACGTTGAGATCCTTTTCTAGATGAACAGAATGGTCCCCTATCGCAGCTGCATCAGCATGTTCATTCCCACCTATCGCAACATGGCCTGGACAGGCAAATGGGAAAGTAGAGTTTAGATTCGATGTGTCAAGGGGTATCGAGGGTTGCACGATACCAAGGACTACAGGGCATCATGCAGTCACTGAACAGGATAAAGTGAGCGCCCTGCAGATCAAAGATCTATTCAACAGCAAGACCGAGTGCCAAAAACTCTGCCGTAAACACAGAATAGCCTGGTGGAAGGCGACGGAAAACAATCACCCGCTCACACACACAAGCACATGCTACGCCAACTTCTGACTTCGACCCGTCAGTGAACAGCAGCCGATACCTGATGTGGTGATAACACATCCGCCGGAACTCCTGCAAGGACCGTGTGGGTAGAGCGGATTTTTTTTGGAGGACTGCACGACAAAAAGTCAAAATGCCAATTGGGACAAACCAATGAGCCACCATATCTCTCCAAGCCTAAAGAGGTAAGGCATTTGAATGGCCATCTCCCGATAGGATAGCTGTAGCCTTTCACGGAAATCACCTTTACCCACCTCGCGTTTGCCAACCACGTTTGCCAACCAAGTCTCATCCAAAAGCAATGGGCCAAGCAGGAAATGATTGTATAGCACAGCACCCAGTCGTAAATCATACTGTATTGCAAGTTGCTGCTGATGAATTACCAAAGGAGGCTCCGAGGCTTCAGCACACAGGCTGCCCACTGGAGATGCAACTCCCCAGTCATCAAACGCAAGTCACATTCAGTTGTTGAAAGAAGTTTGTTTAGTTAAATGTTTTTATAGGGGGAAAACTACCCCTTGCCGTCACATACAAGTAAAAAACACACTAACCAAATTTTCGCTGGGTTGGATTTCCAACGTTATCTTGATAAAAATGACAGTAGCAAATACTTGCAAACTGTAAGTTACCTGTCAGCACTGATGTCACGCCTTTCAGGAAAAACGTTTACCGACTTTTTTATTTGTCTCCCACGCAAGTGAAACGATGAAAAAACTTTTAATGACACGAGTGAGGTTTGACGTCAGTGTTAACAGGTTTACTTCCGATGTACAAGCATTGCTATTGTCATTTTTATCTTAACAACGCTGGAACCACAACCCAGCAAAACTTTGATTTGTATGTTTTTTTTTAATTATAGGTGAGGACAATGGGTTCCTTCTCCCATTAAAACATTTTAACTTGCTATAGTTAGGACTTCAAACTCGAAAATTTTGAAAATAATTGGGTAGGCGATGACATGCTGGAACACGCAGAATTAAGCAAGTGAAAACAAGTGCCCCAATATTCTTCAACATTGAAATAAAGCATCATATAAAAACTGCTTTCTGTCCGTTCTCACTTCTCGTCGATCCATGACTTGGTTCAAAAGGAGTACTTTAGGCTTCTATTCTGATTTCTAGTCATTTTTTGTGCGTGCGTTTATGTTTGTTTTGGACTTAGTTTACTGTACGTTACTATACAACTTCCCAACTGATAGTCTGGGACTCATAAATTCATCGTGACATAATCAAAGGTCAACCATTACATTTTTGTCCAAACTGCTCCCGAGCCCATGTATACATTCTCCCATGTTTTATGTCACGTTTGGGATCTAGATAAACTTGAATAGAACTCTTAACTCATCTTGTTTAGTTCCACATAATACTTCGTATTTAACGCAAATATCAAGGTCTAGAAATAATAAAGAATGAATTTTTTTTAAATTAATTTTTCCATACAGATAGCATTAGCAGACCACTACTTGTCAATAAAACCGGTGCCCTTGCGTGTGCGTCCTCTCTTAAGTATTTTTAGAAGTGATGATTATGTTGCATATACAACAGTTGCTGTGTGTTGCTGATTCCCTCTTAAAGAAATAGCGGTGTGCGGGGAGTTTTGAGGTCCAATGGCGAATCGACATCCATAGAAATAGAGCCTAGAAATTAGCCCTGGTACGAAATGTCAGTATGGCACATAGATTAAAACAGAAAACACAAAATAGTCACTAATACAACTTTTTGTTTTAATTTCTTGGTAATATAATGATGCACATGTTTACAATATGCAATAGTTAATTTGTTTTAAGAATTCCTTTCAGAAGCTGTTCGTGCGCAGAATATAAATTTTGTTGTACTACATCAATTTCTTGCTTTACCGTCCGTGCTAATTGGATGTCTTTTGTCCAAAAGTGGTATAAATGATCTTCTTTGGCCTTGTGTACTTTTGATGTAACGTTCAAGTTCAATTCATGGATGTGGATCTCGTTTGGAGTGCTTTGTTTCCAATGAAGATCAAACTCATTAGCTGGATCGGGGTTACTGCAATAGGTACAATATTAGTCAATCACTGATTCAAGTTGATTCATTCGCTACTTTATAAAAAACAAAATAACAGAAGTAAGTACCGACTGGAACTTTGTAAGTAATCTGGAGCTTTCAGTTACTGTCGGGAATTACCAAATAATGGTACCCGTTTCCTGGCAACATAGTAGGGGGGGGGGGGGGAATTGAGGGTAACATAGTAGGTATGCTTGCAACCCCCATCTATGTAGTAAACCTGTAAGTCACAGTCGAGGCCTACATTTTTTAAAGCATGACTAGCTTAGTGAGTATTTATAACGGCGCACCTTTATTTCTATTACAAATCTGCTACATTTTTAGCTTTATGGACAATAAGTTGCATCCCATTTCACGACTTGGTTTACACTTGTACCAACAACACACAAAGTTCATCTCTGTTCAGGCACAAGCATTAGATGTTTTTCTACGTGATTACGAAGCAGACATCATCATACGCGTTTATTCGGTGTTACCTGAAGCTTAGGCTGAAACTGTTACTGCATTTATATTATTGGCTTACGACTTGCTCTGTAGCCACACATTAATCTAATTTTTTTTAATCAGCCTGTTTGCCTGTCTGGCACTCGAATTATGCTGATTTGCGCGCTGGTTCCTAACTGCGAGAATCAATCAATATGCAAATCTTGTCATCTTTTGAAAAGTACAGTATATAGCGTTGAAAAATATGCAATGATTTGTCCACTTTTTAATTCCACAAACACTAAAAAAACTAACTTGTATTTTGATACCAAGTTGGGTCGGTGTTGTCCTCAGATGTAATTCTTAAAAATGTAACATCATCTAATATAGGCTAATTACGACACCAACCATATAACCAGTTCCATTAACAAGAGGGATGAAAAATAAAAAAAAATATAGTGCTAACGTATTGACACTGGTTGAGTGTCTCATGACAACAAAGCAGTTGTGACAGCTAGCGTCATTTCGGAAAGTGTAGAAGGAATGCTGACCATGACAACCTAGTGATTTTAGTTTTTTGACCAATATTACGGTACGCTAAAGTCTCCTAATCTTGTTACACAAATACGAAGAATTGTTTGTTCTTTGTGATTTAATTTAATTAATTTAATTAATTTAAATTTAATTTAAAGATTTAATGTGTACAATGTAAACCCAAGGATTTGCATATTAAATTACTCGTTCACTTTGGCATAAAGTTCATCTTCCTAGCTAACTCAGTTTAATGAATGAATATAGTTCAAATGCTAGACTTGAATGCTATGCATAGTGCACTTCCTAAACAAAAGATATTTGGTGTTGTCTTGTTTCTGTTTGGGATTCAAAGGCCACGAGAAACGAGGAAGTTTGATAAGCTTCATTTTGCAGTATACAATTTTGGCCTTTGACACTTTGCAAGATTAATCGCAGAAGGTTTGTGAGGTAGTAAGGAGAGTAGGACAACCTTTTTTTTCCACACGGTAGCCTGAAACTTGGTTTAACAGACACCTGCTGACTCAGACTGATCTCGTGACCCAAAATAAGGATAATTTCTGTTGAAATAAAAATACTGTAGCAAATAAATTTAAACAAATTTCAGCAGAGCACTATTTAAGTTGTTACAGAATTTACTGACAAGCAACCTAAAATATCTTCATAAAAACCGTGTATTTGATATCTTTCATTACTTGTAATAAAAAACCACGCTATTTATTTTAGTCTGATACGTCGTCAGTTCTATTTACCAGATACGACCAAAAATTTTGGGCCTGATGCTCGGGCTCAGTGATCAAGCCAATAACTTGACCCGAAAAACCCATTGAATCATCCCCAACTCTGGTTCTTAGCAATAAACAGACATACGTAATAACTTAACACATGTAAATTAACAGGGCATAATTCCTTTTCGCGAACGTTTCTTTGTTTTTCTTTTGTAGAAGTTTCGTTTATGCACCTAAATCAATGTACCCTTCACCCCTACCTAGTTTTAGGCCACACTGTACAATCAATTGTGGTACAGTCATGCAGCTCTTAAACGACTAACTTTCCTATTTTAAAAGGGTGTAAAAAGATACAGTGATCTTTAATATACTTATCTGACCGGCGTGCATGAAGTCTCACCCAGTTTTGGCAAAGTTGGTCCATATTCTCAGCAATATTTTTGCCATCTTTTTGTCGTTTGCAGTATGAGGGAGTTTTTCAATGAAGTTTGGATGAAAAATCAAATCAAGGTCGTTTCCGTGAGTCGTTGCTGAAAAGAAACAAAAGTGCCTTACTGGAAACATGAGGAAAAATAATAAATGACCAATGAGTACTAATGAAATGACCAATGTTAATATATGTACTTGATGAAGCAGTAGATCAAAATAGCAGAAGTCAAATACTTAAACATACTACAATCACATCATAAAGTGTGCGTAAGGTTGTGTGGCTCGAGTCACATGTACGCACATGGCTTGATCACAAGTACGCAAAAATTCGGAATTAATTTTTTTATTCTCGTGTATTGCACACCAGGGAGGCTCTTAATCTCGCAATATTTAGAAAAAGGACATCATCTGTATGAAACAAATTTAACAAACAGGCAGGAAATGTGATGTTTTTTTTTTTACTTTTATACTTGCCATTCATTAGACCTAACTTATCTCCTTCAGGAAAAAATAAGTCTACCAAGGCTTCTGTCACATAATTGTAGGAATAAACATACACAGGAAGTCCAGCTTCTGATAACAACATTACTTCTTCGTAGTGATTCATATCAAACTGTCCATGAGATAGTGCCTGGCCAAAAAATAAAAAATAAAACGCAGACTTGATTAATTTATCGTGATTACATCCCATCAAAATGCAACTTGATATTAAACCGCTGGGAATAAAGTTGTAAAAAAAATGCCATTAAGTAAATATACCCCCATTAAAAACGCCAAAATGCTGTAATGCTATAACAATGCCGTAAAAATGGTCCAGTGGTGGCCTTAAATTACAAATACGCTTCAAGTTTAAAATTATTAGTTATATCCCACAAAAAAACACGTTTTTTGAGTAGGATTCTTCTGGGTTTCACAGTTTCTACTAAACTTGGTGCAAACAAAGCTATCGTCCGATCATTGCTGGAATATGCCGCTGCAGTGTGGTACCCTTACCTCGCCTTCCAAATCAATCGACTCGAAGTAGTTCAAACAAGAGGCTGCAGTGACTACCTAGTAGTGTTCTGTGCACTTCCGCCACTTTCGAAAATGTTGAGGCGTGCACCTCTAATACGCACTGCAACAGCGCTCTGTATTATGTAATCGAAAAGTAGTAACCATTACAATTGCCGGTTAAAACTGTGCAGCTGTTAGGCCGAGTTTTAGATTTTAGGCATAACTGTCAGCTCTTTGGTCTAATTTTTATCTTTCGATTTAATTTCGTCAGTAACAGCTAACTGAGAACGTTCTTTTGCAGAAAAATTGATCATTCCAGGAAACTTACAGCTTGGCAGCCTGGTAACGACTATTTCAAGTAGTGCGTTTTTCCTAGAAAGGTCACTGAATGGAATAATCTGCCAAAAAGATTGTGTGGTTAATGCCAAGCTCTCTTCTTTTACAGTTTCGGTTAAAAATTGTGTGAAACGAGGCGTGCAAGTGTGTGCTTGCTTGTTTCTGACTGAATTGTTTGTATTTTACGTACGTTGCGCTTTTATTGTTCAAGCTAGTTGATATGTGGTCCTTGTACAGAATTTTCGCATTAATTTGATTTACTTTAACAGCCATTGGCATCTGTTTGGTACAGGTACAGGATTTGTCTGCTATCTTTCTGGCTTAGCATGTAGTGAGGCATCAGACTATAACGAAAATAAAATGAAAAAAGGTAAAAAAAAAAAAAACATTTCAGTTCATTGACCCTCTCTTGTTCCTGTTTCGTTTTAAAACTGAATAATCCTTACTTTGATAATAATTCGGCAACCGGGTCACCAAAACAATATTGAGTAAAATGAATGAATGAGAGGGAACTGATGACCTCATGACCACGTATAATAAAAAATTGGTGGAAGTCCACGATTGGAGGAGGATGGGAGAGAAAAATGACAAATGTTGTAAGCGTTATATATTTTGTAAATATTTTGTGCTCCTGTAGTGTTTAATACTAATGATTCGAATGGAAAAAATGATTATACGTAATTTTAATTTCATTTAATTTAATTTAATTATTAATAAATAATGAATTAACATTCGTTAAATTAACCGTTTGTTCTGACAAACATAAGCAAGAACCGTAAGGATTCCACAATTCACAACTGAGGGGGGGGGGGGGGAGTAAGGAGGGAATGTAGAAAAAAAACACAACATTTGCTCATTTTTTTCTTCCGTATGTATGCCATTAATGCACTGCTGAGTTATTTGCAGTGTGACGTTGTTGTGTGCAACATTAATGCTCTCGCAGTGTTTTCATATAACGGCATTTTTATACGGCATTATTCCCGGGGTATATTGTTGTGCAGCAAAATTCCTACAGCGTTTTGACGTGATACCTTCATTGCCCTGACAACAATACGGCGTGTATGCGATCAAAAAAATAGTACCCGGCAATTTTAAGTATCATTACATGACAGAGATAAGTCACACCATAGGTTCATTAAGAACTTTAAAAAATTGACCCACTGTTTTGTGAACTTTAAAATAGGCTATTAATGGCTTAATTTTCTCTGAACAATGAAAAATTACAGTTTATGCATGGGGTAAGTCGAGAGACCTTTTTTGCAATGATGAGACGTGCTAATGCTCTACAAATTCTAACTGACGAATCTCTTATAGTAGATTCGGTTGGCTTTACTAGTATTGATAATGCTTAATGCGTTATAAAAAAAACGTGATGGGCTGATTTAGAGAAATGTAGATAATTCGGTCCCAAATGAGTGAAAGAGCATTTCTGAGTTCGTTAGAGCCAGTGTTCAATTTGATCTTTGAAATCATCGCACTATAATAATAATAATAATAATAATAATAATAATAATAATAATAATAATAATAATAATATAATGATTTAACCAGCAATGGTGGTATGGTGATTGGAAGGGTTTGGGAACCACTAATACCAATACCAAAGTTAAGGGTATGTAAATGACAACATTACGACAGGGCCTAGACTCCCGTGTAGAGAAGCCCACCCGTGGTCAACACTTAATGCTCACGCAGGAGGAACTTAGAAAGGGGCACGGTCCTTAAGCACCGTCGAAAACCACTAACCGTGATGGCAGAAACAGCCTCCTCAGTAAGAGAATTCCACGCCGATACGACCCGCAGGGCAAAGAAGTGCCGTCTACAATCAAGTCGAGAATCTTGATGACGAAGTTTAAGTGAATGACCCCTTGTAGAAGATGAGAGGCTAAGGTCAAAAAACGGGAGATCAATAGTAAGGAGACCCTTAAGGATTTTAAAGGTTAATATCAGATCTGCCCAAAGCCGACGCAATTCGAGAGGTTCTAACTTGGTCCTTAATAGTCGTTCACCAGCAGAAAGGCCACGTAGGGATGGGATGCTTCTAGTAAAACAGCGTTGAACTGCTTCCAGTCGATCAATATCAGACAGTAAATATGGAGACCATACTGGACTGGCGTACTCCAGCAGTGGCCGCACAAAGACTTTATACGCCCACACCTTGGTGCCAACATTGCCAGAGGTAAAGCAGCGTTTTACGATTGCAAGACGCCTGAATGCAAAGACAGAGATTTTCCGGCAATGGACGGTTGATTTAAGGTCAGCTGTGAACCACACTCCCAGGTCGCGAACCTCCGTAACCTCGTTCAGGCGCTTGTTTTCATAGAAATACGGGAACATTGGATTTTGACGTCCAATATGAAAAGAAGAGCATTTCGATTCAGCAACCGGAAGTTGCCAGGTTACTGACCAATTTGATATTTGGCTAATTGCAGACGAGAGTTCCAATCCGTCCTCTGGCGAGATGATAGTATGACCTAGTTTAAGATCATCAGCAAATTTAAAGTTTTGAATCGACGGATTTGTACACGTAAGATCGTTCACATAGATTACGAGCAGTAAAGGCCCCAACACCAACCCTTGTGGTACCCCGCTAATGATGTCTGCAGATGTAGATTTAGAATCTTCGATTTTGACTCTCTGAGACCGATTGCTGATAAAAGCAGTAATCCAATTTAATAAAAGGCCATTGAATCCAGTCGATTCCAGCTTGAAAAGTAACCGCCTATGGCCTACAGACTCAAAAGCCTTCCGAAAATCAAAATAGATGACATCGGAAGGAATACCCGAGTCAAGTGCACTCGTCCATTCGTCTAAAGCAATAAGTAGCTGGTGAGTTGAAGAGCGGCCAGGCATAAACCCAAATTGGTCTGCCAAAACGCTGTTCGATCGGTGTAGGAAGGACAGCATCTCACTGCGAATAATTGATTCCATTACCTTACAAGGAACTAAAGTCAACGAGATCTGGCGATAATTAGTTGCGTCGGAGGGATTTCCCTTTTTAAAGACAGGAACCACATTTGCAGTACGCCAAATCGAAGGTACAATGCCAGAAGCAAAGGATAGGTTACAGAGAAACGAAAGAGGGTAGCAAATGTAATCTGCAACATTCCGATAAAAAAAAGCGGAGAAGCCATCGGGGCCCAGGGCACGGCTTTGTTTCATGCTCAATAGAGTCTTGCGAATTTGGCATGGTTGGAAATCGATGGACTCAAAAAATGCTGGAGGTGCGGTAACTAAAGGAGTGGCTAGGGTGGTGCCGTCATCCACAATGCCATTTGACACGAAAATCTTGTTCAGAAGATTTGCCTTTTCATAGTTTTTAGTGATGAAAGAATTACCAAGTTTAAATGGTGGGATCGTGCGGGAGGTTCCTGTCTGCTGGCGGAAATGTCGAAACAAGGAGGCTAGATTTCCTTCAGTCAAGATGGTCACCTCACGTTTTCTGTGAAATTCAGAGGCAAGGGTGTCGTATTTTGCACGGCACACATTGTAACGATTTAACCTTACGGGGTTTGGGGAATCTTTGTATCGTCTCCACAGTTTAAGCTTCAGACGTCCCATTTTGAGAAGGTGGTTAGGCAGTCGAGTGCCAGATTTAGACCGTACTAAGTGGTAAGTTGTGGCCAACAGAGTGGCACGTTTTAGTTCAGAGATAAACAAGTCCCACGCCAATTCAACCGAAGTAAGCGATGGTTTAATAATCTCACACCAATTTGTCGAATCCAAACAAGAGCGTAATATATCAAAATTTACTTGACTGACCCATTTCTCCCTCTTCGTGTAAAGAGGAAGAGAACTATGTATCAGGAAAGACACCATACAGTGGTCACTGGTACCAAGGTGATCAAGAACAGATATGTCGTAGATTAGACGGTCATCCTGCGTAAAAATCAAGTCCAAAATATTAATACCATGGGTAGGCCTCGTAACAAGTTGGGACAGACCAAGGGGGGCAATTTGTTCTAAAAAGAGACGGTGAGTTGCATTACCAGCAGTACCATCTGTCCAATTTACCGTCGACAAGTTAAAATCACCTAGTATATCACTAGTGTTCTTGTCGCGAATCTCTTCGCTATCATAGTATTGCTCACGTCTTGATCTTGACATTGCAACTTCGACATTGCCGCGTTTTGCCTTGAAAATTCTTAAAATTTTGTTGCCGTTTTTCA
The DNA here is from genome assembly GCA_023313725.1 of Lithobius niger. Classification (NCBI taxonomy): domain Eukaryota; kingdom Metazoa; phylum Arthropoda; class Chilopoda; order Lithobiomorpha; family Lithobiidae; genus Lithobius; species Lithobius niger. Next base: position 21,709 of record JAHWFP010241428.1, read on the forward strand.
AGTTTTCTAAGATTTGTTGTGAACCTAAAGACAGCAGTCAAAACTAACACTTCATCAGACCGCTACCTTTTTAATATGAACGTCGCATTTCAATGAAAGATGGTTAGAAGTGTCAGTTAAGTAACAGAGTTTCGTAAAAGTGTGGTAGATCAGCCGACTTTTATTTAGTGCGTTTCGACATAATGATCGAGCTTCATCGGTTGTCGATTTGATTCTGAAACTAACCACGTGTTGTGTAACGTTCTTTTGAACTCAAAATTTAAGTCTGTTGGTGACATCTGTGATCCACCACGTTGTCATCACTTCACTCCTTCATTTTTTTAAAATTTTATTTAAGTTTTTCTTGTGTATGCATCACGTTAAGTCGACCCCTTCACTTCATTGGCATTGATTCGTGGTTCATAAAAATTTATTTAATGCCCTGATCATTCTGTATTATGATTTTTTGGGGGGTTACTAGTTCGTTATCCATTTTTATTGCAGGTAAAACTTTTAATCTATTGCTCATTAGTAACTGCATTTATCCTGTTTTAGTCCAATAAAGGAGTAAAAAAAGTCCAAGAACAAGTTGAAGTTTAGTTCATGGTTAAGCTTCTAGTGGTAAAGAAGGTTGAAGGACAGTGAACCTTTCAAAAAGAATGTAATTCTCTTTTCTAGTGCTTCCCTCTTCTCCAAAAGTCATCTGAATACCTTCAACGAATTGATGGAAATTGATTAAATGGTCAATTATAGAACATGACGGGTTATTTTAAAATGCAATAAATAACAATAATATTCATCCAGCCTACAAACGTTCAGTTTAGCACATTGCTGTCTTAATACCCATACCTCTCCATTTAGTCTTACCTTGGGTCGTCTTAAGTTTTTTGGGTTTCTTTCCAAGTTACTTGAATTGCGTGAGGAAACGTTCCTATGTTACAATGATTTATGTATTAATTCTTGTAAATGGAGCATTAATTTACCTTCACAAAAGCTTTTAAGAAGGCCATCTCATTATTTGGATCGATGGGCATCAGATAACGATTTCTAATCTTCTGAATTATTTCTGCATCTTGACTGGATACCGAGTTATTTAATACTTCTTTTATATATTTTGCACTCGTAATCTTTTTTATGCCACTATAGTAGTATGCACCTAAAAAAAGGATCAAAAAGTTAATTCTTACTTCATTGTAGATATAACATTCCTTGTTGAAATACCCTTAGGTATCGTCTACCCTATATGTACTTGTACCATTGCCTCCATCTTGTTGTATCACCTTCTTTTCTCAACTTGTCTCCAGGTAAATTCTTGTGTAACTTCAAGAATACCACAAACTGCATTGTAAATCATTTTTATAGATAAAGTCTCCACAGCCAACGTAAACAATATGAGACCTACAGATGATTTCTCTAAATGGCTAACTACCAGTTGAATAACGAAGTGAGCAACTAGCAATGTGTATGCCAGCTTACAAACTTGAACTTTGGTGCAACGCTTTAGCACGTCAGTTTGACGTTTTGGTGCTGGATTTAGCACTTATCAAATTAATGATCTTTTATTAGGATTTAGCACTCTTGCACTTAAATTTGAAATTTTTGCAACTTAAATTAGCACAAACCAAACAAATCTGTAATATTATTCCTTGTAAATATTTCTGAATTAAAGTTAATTATGTGTATAAGGTTAGCCAAATTTGTATTAGTGGCAACAAAATGTATTTTGGCTCTGAAGCTCCCTACACTGTGCCAATAAAATGTACTACAGCGCTTTAGTGAAGTTACGATTAATTAAAAGCAGGGTTTGATGCGAAAACGAAAGCTTCAAAAAAATGACGACTGGTTTATGTCAAAATAACAGAGTGGATCTTGATTCAGAATGATTCATAAGGAAATTGAGGCACATGGGAATAGTGAAACGAACAACACATATTTATTTGATCAGCAATATTACCAAATAGAAACTGAAGAATGGGTGCAAGGCAATGAAGAAAGTTAACATTTCTAGGCTTATATGGACACCTTAGTTTCAGAAATCGACAATTTGTTTATGTACGAATTTTTGGATACCGCTGGTCCCCCATTAGGCAAAACAAATGCTAAAAATAAGAAAAATGAAAGTACAAGGCTGAAAAGCATAGAGAGCAAAAGGTAGCAAAGTGACAGAACCCAAGGCTATTTTCAGTGGGAGAAGAGAGGACTAAGAGAAAATTATATCTCACAAAATTTTTATTTGGTTTACAACCACAAATCCATAACAGGGTGATGTTTTACAATATTCAAACATCAGGAGCTGTTTGCAGGAAAGTTTAAGCTTAATTAAGTATTGGTTTCAATATGCACCACTGATCCGTGTTAAAATCTGGATAAAAACCGATTAGACTAAAGTTCTAGCTAGAAAGTAGTTTGCTTCTTGGTTTCTATATCATCAAAATTTTGGCTTTTATGGTGAGCAAATGCTTTGGAAGTTTGGTCAAAGTAGATGATCCTGTAGTTGATACATGGGATGACATAAATTATTGCTCTCATTTGGTTGTGGGTACATAAAATATCACCATTGTCGGTTTCATTAATAAGAGAGATGAAGGCTGTATTTACTCCTTCACCTGTACCAACAAATTGCCTAATAGTAAGCATAGGATAGGAAAACACCTTAATCCCTTTGGTGAGGAAACTTGCTCGAATAGTTCTGAGTGTGCAATGACTGCCCAACATGACAATTTTCGAGCTTTTTACAGCACTGAGGGGATTCGAGTGAAGTTGTTTGGGGCCTCACTGCTATGTTAGAGGCGCTCCTAGAAGATTGGGTCGACTAGCTATGCAGGATATCCATTGGCCTTGAATTTGTCACAAAGGCGGTATATTAATTTTGCTGACGTTTGGGCAAATAGTAGTAAGTGGGTTACTTAGGACACTTTGGAAAAATGGGCACAGGCACATACGTGGAAAGCACAAATCCATGGTACTGATAAAAACTGGAAAAATCCCAAAAACACAAATTATCGAACGATAGTTGTATTAGTATTAATAAATATGTGGTGGTAATGAATATTACTGTCATAAAGGAGAAGGTTTGTATTGTGTGTAAAACATCACTTGCTTTTACCAATTTTCATAAAAATTACCAAAACAAGGTTGGATTGAAATCCTGGTGTAAGAACTGTCTTAGTAATTATTATTTAACAATAAAAAAAAAAAAGAGTATGTCGAAAAGCAGAATGTGAATGTGGTAGAGAAGTAATTAATTATCCTTAAAATTATGATTAGCATAAAATGCGTTCTACATGTTGAAAAAAAACAGCACTGCACCTCGCTACGACATGTGCCAACAGGCAGAGATTTTTTTATAATAAAACTTGCACACGTTGTCAGTTTAGTCGTGAGCTTGCTACAGCCCATTCTCCCAGTTTGAAATACTAAATGCACAGCGCATATATAACAATTCAAAGCTTTTGCCATAACGCTTCGGCTGTCAGCTACATATGTTCGAAAAATAAAGCAAACACACATAAACCTTCAAAGTAAGTTTTATATGTCAACCTGCACTGTCTTTGTCTTGCAATAATGTGACGATTGCGGTAGTTCATATCAGCACGGGCACTCATGTTTAGAATTAATCTCCAACCCAATTTTGTTTAGTACCAGGTGCAAAACTTGCATTCGAATAACGGCGCTGTCTGTAGCTGCATAATGATTTGTAGAATCTTTCGACTATAAATTGTTGGGTGCTCTTTTGGCATATAAAATCGTGAAGAAAACCATAAAAAAGTTAAGTTGTGTGAGAACCCAATCATAATTCAAGGTTTCCAAGTTTAGTAGTAACATGGACGTGGTGATACTCTATAAGGTTAAAATGTATAGAAACTAGCTGTCCACCCATTAAAAATAAGGCATAATTTACAGGTGTATGCATCCACAAGTACTGCGCGAATAATATTGGTTTTGTGTTATGCAAGACTAAACAATGTTTCGGTTTAACTGTGAACGGTTTATTTAATATTTTTGTGAAATGTACAAGTTTGAAAAATTAACAACAAATATTTTATACAAACGTTTACACAATAAAGTATAAAAGAAACTTGCCATGAAAATTATTGCAATAGAAAAATTATATATCACAATTTGTGTGATTCCCCCATACCCCTACGTATTTTACATGACATCATCAGTATACGGCCCCACGTGCCTAAAATACTAAAAATAAAAGGAAAAGTGCTGAATAATGGCAATAGTGAAAAGAAAACGTTAAAACCTTAAATACACTGGCGAG
>JAHWFP010241429.1:4978-35606 GCA_023313725.1 Lithobius niger
AGTGTCTCTGAGGAAGGTGCAACTGCAGAGGCAAAGTCTTCTGAAGGGGACACCCACAGAGACAAAGTGAAGGGCGCAACTACAGAGACAAAGTGATGGGCACAACTACAGAGGCAAAGTCTTCAGTGTACTGGTGAACATGAGTTCTTAGCTGGTAAATTTGTTTAGTGTTGTTCACGGTACAATTTGGGAAATCTCTCATTTTGAAGAATAAGGTTAAACCCTAGTTTCATATCAATGAACCATTCTTACCTGGTTGGTTAGTACCATCTACTTTTGGTAATGGAAAAAAATCGACAGCTTCCATAGATTTCATTAGTTTTTATTATCCATATAAAAACTAACGAAACCTATGGAAGCTGTCGAATGTTTTCCAATACCAAGAGTAAATGGTACTAACCAGATCGGAAAGGTTCATTCGTAGCGTTTAAACATGTTAGAAGCATTGTAAAGTGTAAACATCGCAACTTTCAGATTTGACAAAGCCCGAGTACAAAGCCCAAAAGAGAAACACGTTAAATTTGGAGTGTTGTGTTTAATGCTAGCTGGTTAATTTGGCCAAAATACTGTCTACACAAGTAACCCAGCCACAACAGCAATTTGGCTAAAGATACGCAGATAGCAGGAATTTCTACTCATATCCTGGTTTGAACTTCCGTAAGGTCTAACTGCTAAGCTCTAAGTACTAACTTTATGTTGGGACAATACTAAGGACTAACTAGTAAGTACTAAGTGTTGGGAGTAAATGTTTGAAACTAAGTGTGTGGGACTAAGTGTTTGGGACTAGTAATACTAAGTGTTTGGGACAATATTAAGTATTAACTAGTAAGCTCTAAGTACTAACAATGTTGGAACAATTTGTAAAACTGATCCAAAACTCGAAACAACCCAATCTGTGGAAATGTCCTCTTCGTCCCATTATCTTATCTTCACCATGTAGCTGGCCAGGAATTTAATTTTTGCAGATTTATATGACATTGAAAGGGTATTTAATGATAGGCACAATTTCATAAGAAATCCTTCTCATGAGAAGTCCTCCCCTCTGGATCATGAATGATTTCTTATGCAGATTATGTTGGTGAATGGTGACAATTGATTACCAAAAAATTGAATCCATCCGTTTATTGTACTGGGTTTGGGAATAATTACCAAAAATCTGAATCATCATTCGACAAAGAAAAGATAGTGACAGTTTTGTTTGAAACTGAAACACTCCTCTTGCTGAATCATCGCAGTTTTATTTTCATGACGAATTCATGAGTCATCTTGATTGCTCAGAAGTGAATTTAATAACTGAATTTTCCAAAATCCTACCATTATTAACTGTCCCGCTGTTTTCTACCGCTCCGCAGCACATGTGGGAACCATACAGTGAAACAGTAAAACACTTCGAGAAACTAGGCACCATACATATGTAGGACTTGAGAATGCATAAATGAATAGCACTGGGGAATAACTATCTGTGAAATCAGCAGATTGATGGTGCTCACAAACAAACAAATATAATAAACACAACAAAACATACAAAACAAAACAAGCGGGAGCAGCGACTACCTAGTTGCAACTGGTCTTCTGTGCACTTCCGCTTCATACTTCTGGGGTTTTTTTTCATTAGTTTTAATTAATTTTTGTACACTGAATCTAATGGTGTAATCACAATGCTGCCGCTGGTATAAAACTTGACATTGCCACCAACGAAAATATTGAGGTGCACACCTCTCTCATGCACTGCAACGGCGTTCTCTATTATATAAACTAGAATAATAACCATCATAATTATTGTAGGTTAAAAATATGTTAGCTTTTAGGCCTAGTTTTCATCTTTTAGGCCTATTTTTTACCTGCCGTTTTAATTTCGTAAGTATCAGCTAAGAGAGAATTGGGTTGGAGAGATTAGGCCTATTCATTCATACCTATTCATTCATTCAGGTACGTGATATTAGGGCCAATGTGTGTCGTTAACAGATTCAGTTTGATTTTTTTATGGTTGCGTGTCTTCCTGTAGTGGTTAAATGCAATTATTGAATGTTATTATTTCATTGAGTTTTGCCGAAAAGTCCTATTAGGTACAAGGAAACAACAATGTTTAATTTTCAGTGTTTTGTGGAGTTCACTTGAGCGGAGTTGAGAAAGACGACGGACGGTCGGACAGACAAAGTCGTAGCTGTAGTCTTCCCACTGTACAGAAGACTAACAGTGGTACAATATTTCGGAACAGCATCAATTCGAAAACCAGACCTACGCATCACTTTTCTGGCGATGGCTCTACGTACACACAAAACCATATATTGCTGACGTCAACACTCTAAAATCTTGTACAGTTTCATTTGTGCTTTGTTGTTGCTTTTTTCACGGCTGTTTCGGTCAGTCTTCTTGTGTGGCTCAATTCTATTCACGACTACGAGACCGGGAGGCAGGGGTGCATCTCTTGGGGCAGCAGCACAAGGCTTGAGCTGATTGCATTAACATGGCTAATGTCGAGTGGACTGGGCTGGGACCAGAACAACGCCATGAACTATTAGGCTGCCAGCTCGACATAGCGAAGGCTGACCCTCTGGAAACAAGGGCATGGCTGTTGAATCGCAATGCGATAGGCATCGGCTGTTGAGGACTCTTCAGTTTTTATAGATTTCACTCGGTAGGACACTTTATTGCTTGAATTTTACCTATCACGCGATTCTATTGATCCTTTAAGCCGAGTAGCCAGTATATTGGAAATAAAAATACGACTGATGTCTAAAACTGGAACCAGCATTATACTTTCAGATTCAGTTGCGTGGTGGTGGTTCATTTTCTAGGTGGATCTAGCTCGAAAATGGCGCCCGCTAACACCCAGCTCCCCCCTCCCGCCCCCAATATTTCCCTCCCGAATTGGCGACAAAAAAAAACTTACCAATAAAAATTACCAGTTTCATCCTGACGAACTGCAGTACAATAATGGTGCGTTTATGCAACGACTCGCCTTTGCATTCTCGCAGCTAGAACTCAATCACGATGGCAAAGGTAACAACGCTAAATGGATTAGCTAAATCCGACATAGTTTGAGTAAATACTGGCAGTCTTATAATCCGTGCCAATAATATAAAGAATTCCTCATGACGAAATAATTTTCCCAAACACTTCTGAGCTCACGTTATTTACTGTTTTCGTTGCGAGGCGGCAGACATAAAACCGCCGCCATGTTGGAATTTGAGGTGATTTCTAGCATCTAGCTGCGAGAATGAATAAGCGAGTGGTTGCATAAACGTGCCCTAACTCTGAAATTTTTGGTTTTTCCTGTTTACTGAAGTTGCATAGGAGACAATGCCAACAATAAATAAATAAATAAACTATAAAAAAAAAAAAGATAATGTTTACTATAGTAATAAACTTCGGTCATGACTGACTAACAGAGATTCAGGTATTGCTTTAAGACTGATCCATGCATGGACGGGGGGGGGGGGGGGAGGAAGAAATAGAGTGGCAAGGACTTAGTTTTGACAAAAATCCATCACTCTTTCCCAGAATACAGAAGAGAAGTGAGAAGTATTTTATTAACTTCCGGTTTTGACCAGTCAGCAGCGCTACGTTGCTTTTATGCAAATCATCTGCCGCCATAGACAAAACATATTTTTAGTGACAGAGTGACGGAACTCAAAAACGGTGGGAAATGAAGATGGCCTGCTTAAGACACATTTATTTGTTTAAGAGAGCGTTGTCTGACAAGTAGCCGTGTAGCTGCGACTGCGACCATTGAAATGATCTGCAGTATATATTTACTACGTACGACGGAGGCGTCACCCTTCAACTATGCCAGGACAAAGCCACCTTAGAAAAAAAAGTTGGCTCTCTAAGGTGGCTTCGGCCAGGGGTACCATAACCCTTCCTTAAGCCTACCCCTACTCCTACTCAGAAACCACGCCACTGAACGGATTTGTTTTCTGGACTCTTTTCGCCTGAATGTCCTCACTTTTTAAAATTCCTGATAATATCAAGTTTCTAGAAGAGCTCGTTCAGGCAACAAAGCCATAACTCGATCCCTCTGGACCTCAAAATGGGTCTTAAATTCTGGTGCCTTGTTTCTGTCTTATAGGGAGGTTCCCACCCGTTAGTGACCATTTGTTATACGAGGGAATGCAGTAATCCAATCACGGATTTCTGCCTGTCTGTGTCTCGTTCCCGGCTGAGGCTGGGCTCCCGGCGCTCCGGCCCATTGACTTAACCGTGATTTTATTAAGAGCAGCAGCCAGCGGTCGACCAATCAGAAACGGACGGTCCGGCATCTGATCTCCCGCCAAATAGCGTTGCGTCGGGAGACCAAGCAGGCATTCGGGGCTTCGCCGTTGCCATGGCAACTCGTCCTTGCCGCCCGTCGCCCCGGGTGATAGCCCAGACAAGTAAGATGAGAATGCGCATGTGCAAACTTTGACGCAATCTGTTTTGCCAGCAGTGAAGACCAACAAACAAACGAAAAAGTGATGAAAACACAAGTCTACCAGGGTGACGACTGGACATTGGAAACCGAATCACTTAAAACACTCAACGTCACTATGGGAATTAACAGTGCGACAGTTAAATAACCTTAAGTTTCGCACAAAAAAAGATGTCTCCACTCTACGTCGTATGTGCCATGACGTAATCCAATCCTACTTTTCCAGTATTCTAATAAATAAAAGAGAATGTCATGTGTGTTTGTGTCGCTATCTGCCTGGCTGTCTTTTAACGTTGTACCTTCTTAACCACACAGTCTTCAAACCTGACATTTGGCTGACGGGCATAGGGACACCACAAGATATGCACCTTTGTTCGATTAGTAATAACGTTTTACAGTAAGTGATAAAACTGTCCCAAAATCAGTGATCCAGATGAAAAATTTGAAAATTAGGAACAATATTACAGAAATGCTACATAGCACATTACAGACAATAGAGAAATAGCTACCAAGAAAATGCTGCCCACACTGCTAAAGGTTAGTAACAGGAAAAACTGTACATTTTATGCAAAACTGGCTTGATGAGTGTTGAAATGAGCCAACATCGTAGGCAAGGGCCAGGGTGTGTTGATATGTTCGCGTTCGAGGTTATGCTAAAAGACTGTGGTGCGCGACCGGGGCGTACTGGCCGTACGGTAAAACGGGTAGTTTCCCGTGAAGCCTTTGCTCCGAGGGCCTGTCAAAGAAATTTTTCGTGTTGTCTCTTTATTTGTCTACTTCTGAAAACGACTCACGTTTCTAAACCTCCCCAGCCACCACCATGATGACTGATTTCTGCGAAATGCCTTCGTTAACTATTTCCTGGGCCTAAATAGTCCTCCCAGTACTCCTCTGTGCCCAACAGCCATCAAAGCATGCTTCGCGAAATTGTAGGAATGTCGGTGGATTGTGCATGTGATGGAACACATTTGACCTTGGATGCACTCCTGTTTTTCTCAGCCAGGCAAACTGGGCAATGGCAACTGGGAAAATGATCAATGAGAACACTTATAGACATAAAATTCCTGCAGAAAAAAAAAAGGTTGAGATGAAGACAAGAAGATTGGACCTTTTGTATTTTCACAGTCCCATAAAAGTTGTAATATCCACCCAAAACTAAAACTGGTGTAAGAATAGCTGCCAAGTTTCCGAAAACGGTCAGCCTTTGAAGGTAGTGATATCACTCAACCAGGAAAAGGTCGCCAAGGTTAATCCTAATAACCAACTTATTGCCAACTTATATATCGGCCCGAATAATACTTTGGACTTTACATAAAAACTTGAAAGTTGCTGCCGCGAGTATAGCCATGTTCTATTTTTTATTCAACTTGCGAACTATTAGTCGGTGCGATTAACTTGGCTAATAGGATTAACTTAGGTGGCCTTTTCCTGGTTGATGATATAACTAACTTCAAAGGCTACCCTTTTTAGACACTTGGCGGCTTCTATTATACCAGTATTGGTTTTGGGTCATGACGACAAGGACATTGTCTGTATTGCAGCTAAGATAACACTGCTCTTTTATTAAGGACAGAGCTTATTACGTCAGAGCGACAGCAATACTGGTCATGTACAACTGATGCACCGTTTATAGTTTATGGTAATATATCAACTGCTACATATTGCTTTTATAAGAAATGCATTAAAATCTGTGACGTTTGTGAAACCAGTAGGGGACGTACACATTTGAAAAGTACCTTTAATTATAAAAAAAAAAAAAAAAGTGAAACAACAGCCAACTGGGCAAAAATTCAGTACCAAAAATGTACCACAAAAGCAAAAAAAAAATCGCACAAATGAAAGCGTACGGTTAATAAAAATAAAACGATAAAACCGGTAACTAGGCATTCAAAAATAACACTCAACAAAAAAATACAAAAGACGTGATATAAGAAACAAAACCCACAAAGGTCAACGAACCCGCCAAGTTTAGCCAGTAAAAGTAGTGACATAAGAATAAAAGTGGCTGCCACCAAGTTTTCTGCGTGGTGTACTTAGCCTAAGCCATGTACTGAGCTAAAAGTGTTACCCAAAGAAAGTAGTTATATCACCCTTACACCACCATCCTCGCCAACAAATAAACAGATTAAACTGCTATCTGTGCGCTGGAAAAAAATAAAACTCAACCAAAAATAAAATGCGTAATAAGTTATTCGAAACAAACCCAGATTTCTAGTTTAGTTTATCAGAAACAAAACCCACAAGGGGGAAAGAACCCGCCAAGTTTCAGCCAATCAAAGTAGTGATATCAGAAAAAAAAATTCTTCCCCAAGTTGTTACATGGTATACCAAGCCTAAACAAAAAGTGTTCTCCGTAGAAAGAAGTGATATCACCCCCGCCAACGAACAACCGCCCAGCTAATCCCACCGACTAATCCAACATGGCGGATATGCAGCTGTGGAATCCACCCTGCCATGCTTTTTTAACTTGTAAAGGAAAACATCCATTTTCCGAAAATTAAAATACTTTTCGTGACTTATGTGCTTATGGTTTTCATCGCTTATCAGAAGCATATCAAAACTTTTCGTGATCCTTGCTTCGGTATTTCTCACATAAGCAACTTCTGTTCCAGACATAAGTACGTGTAATAATCATTGCAGTTGATCAGTCAACAAAATTAGAGTCCCAAACACGGTGTTCCCAAGTGTGACGCTTTTTTAGTAATAGTAAAAATTTATCCAAGAAAATATGTTTTCTTTCTAATAATATCTAGTACTTAGCCATAGTTTTCTTGCTTATCTCTTGCCTATAGTAGGGGAGGCAACATGCAATAAAAATGCTTATGTCTAAACAGTGATGGGCGCGAGTCAAAATTCCGGACTTGGAATTAATTGACTCACTTCCACTTTTGAGGACTTGGCGGAATTGATTCAACATTGGGCAATTCCACGTAATGAATTGATTGAATTGATTTTTTTAAATCTTCAATTCCGCGAGACTTGATTTGGACTTGACTAGGGTAGATGGCGAATATAGACGGCTTGATGGGCTTGGTGGGCTTGACGGCTTGAATGTAGATGGCTTGATACGCATTGACTTGATGATCATCAATTCATACCATGTTCAGCTCATGCTGACTTGACTTGCCAAGTCATTCATTGGAATGGCATTGTCTAGATTCGATTTGATTTTTAATTTGACTTAAAATGCCATGTTTTCACCTGATTTGTAAGAGGAACCACATCAAATTCAAGCCAATTCCGCAAGAATCAAATCGATTACACCCAATCGGCCCCAAAATTCAGCAAACTCGTCTAAATTTTCGGCAACTGATCCTAACTTTTGCCAATATTTACCCAAAATTATGCTAGACTTCGGTTGAAATGAATGGAATTGGTCAAAATATTTGTTGAAGCACCCGGGAATTGACTGGAACTAAAATTGGAGCAGAAGCAAATTAATGAATTGTAATTAATTTTTCCAAATGAGGAACGAAAAGTAATTAATTGGAATTGATTTGAATTAGAAAATAGAGAATAAAACAGTGAATTGAATTGCACTGAAACTTGGCAACGACTTGGTTGGAATCTAGACACACGCTAGTGTGTCGCGCTAAGTTAGGTAACAAACATCACATTAATTCAATTGTCGATGTTGTAGATAGTTGTAGCGCGACGCCATAGCGTCAGTGTCTTATATCCTGAAGCATAGTTGGGCACATTTCAGGTACTTGGGGGGAAATAACAATGCGGTACAAAAGCTTAACTTGTGTTGAAATCAAGAGCAATGACCCACGTGACAAAAATTAACTCGTGTAGGAATGCCAGCTAACCTCCTTTCAATGCAAAATCTGACCCTCAATAACGTTGAAAATGTGTTACTAGTTACTACCATGAGTCTATGAAACTCCTACGGAAGTCCTAGGGAACTTTTCATGGACTCCTGTTACTACCTAGGTAGCTAGCTAGTCCATTCATCCCCATGTTAAATCTCATAGGGTGATTATTCATCGATACCGAGATAACGGGAAGGCTTCCAGCTATGAAATTGGACGAATGGGTGCAGTACAATACGAACTGCATACCTTTTTATGGTTTAAAGCCTGGGGGCGTAACGGGGATGGCGTGGGAGGGCGCGTAAGTACGAAAATATTGTTATAACCACTGTTCGTATTGTCCGCATCGTCTCTCATTGGACGGCCAAAGTTCGAACAATGAGAACGTGTATACTGACTTGATTTGATTTATTTATACGAGAGCTTACATTGGCTTGACCCCTCACGCTCTACTCTAGACACACACTAGTGTGTCACGATAAATCTAAACAACGTTGCAAAGACACTGTATTCACGTCCAATTCAAGAAAAATAAACCAACTGTAAAAACAAAACAAAATAAACAAACCAAAAAACTGGTTGAAAGACCACCAAGTTGAGGGTGGTTCGGCCCTTCAAAAGAGTGATATCAACATACCAAAACTAACTAAATAAAACAAATTAAAACAAAATTAAAACCAAACCAAAAACCTATAAAGAGGTGACTAAGTTGAAAATGGTTGGGCCTATAGGCAAAAGGTAGTAGCAAATTGTTGAAAACTAATTTCTTGTTAACATGCCACTTTATTACACATCTGCACGGTAGTAGAGTTGAGTCAATACACAATTTTAAAAAAAGGAGTAATATCATATCAAAAACCAAAACTGGTAAAAGGGACCGCCAAGTTCCGAATGGTTCGGCCCTTCAAAGGAGTGATATAAACACACCAAAACATTCGCCAATTTAATCCCACCGAATAACATTTCAGACGTTAAATGAAAACTTGAACATTGCTACCGAAAGTAGCAATGTTCTAGTTTTCATTTAACCTTCGAATTATTAAGCGGTGCGATTAATTTGGCGTATATTTTGGTGTGTTGATATCACTCCTTTGAAGGGCCGAACCATCCGGAACTTGGCGGCCCCTTTTACTAGTTTTGGTTTTTGATATGACTGAATCTTAACTCACGAATTTGAGTTGGAATTGTTCTAGAATTGAATTGCTTCTTTGTGGAATGTACGTAGAAGTGAACTTGATTCGGTCTTCAATTGATTAACAGGTAATTGACTTAAATTACCGTTGAAATGGAGTTACACCCATCCCTGTTTCTAAACGGCTAAAATCTGACTGTTTACTTATATTTTTTAAAGGTGTGTGTCCCACGACGCCCAGTCAGAGTACGGTAAGCCACCAACCCTTGGCTCCACCCCTTCGTTCGACGAACACGTTCGCTCCGGCGGTCGATACCGAGGAGACGTTTGCTATGCAGCTCTTGGCCGCAGGGGGCGCTTATTTTACACGGCGTTTGGGCGGCGGGGGATATCGGGGCGTAATGGGCGTGTTAGGCACTCAAGACTGACAACTTAGGATGCGCAACTGGACCTCAATGCGTCCGGCTGTCAGGAAGCAACTTGGGAAAACAGGACACCTCTGGCTAGATGGGACCAATCGATCTTTGAAAACCCCATACCACTTGGATAACGTCTTAAGAACCGCGCAGCTCTAAACATTCGCTGTAAAAGTTTAAACGTAAAACTAAATGATTGCGTGTACAATGAGGCTAATCCTTTCTTACCAATTTAAACGATAGAAAAATAGTTAATACACGAACCGTAACTTCACATTGATCCAGATGGGTCTTCATGTTTGTCCACAAAACAAAGTGTTGCAGCATCAGATATCAACACACTTGAGGGTTGCGGTAAGCGAATCAAGGGACCAGATCGTGTAACGCCGCAGAGAGAAACCTTATACGTGAGTTAGGAAAATTTATGTGTGGAGATAAAGCTTAGTTGAAACGTTAAGAACTTCCAAACTAAACTGACAAAACATGCATCAAGAAATTTAAGTCAAGAAACAAATTAGCTCATATAGCGCATCGAAATTTTTCTGATCCATAAACTTAATCGATCCAATTCCGCAGATTCCTTCTTTGTGGTCATCGTGGCAGATTATTGACAGATTTTAGTTTAGTGGCTTTAAAACTTGATCTGGTTCCGGGTCGGAAAAAGGCAAAGTCTCAACCAGTCTGAACTCGCTGGAGTAGGACGAGAGACTACCACACCCTTCAGCATAAATGGCATCTATTCTGGCCTATTTTAAATATTAACTCGGCCCTACGATGGTAAGTTTTGCGCCTATAAATAGTAAAAAGGATTATTATGTAGTTTAGGTGAACCGCTCCAAATCACTCAATTTTGGTACTTAGCCGACGCCGATCATTACCCTCCTCTTCCCATTTCACATTAAAAAATCTGAGTTTTTTTTTAAGTCTTCCAAACACCTTTTGAAAAGACGAAGAACGATGGTCCCGGCCGTGTTAAACTGGCGGCCATGTTCCAGGATACAGAGTAGCAGGAAAAGGTGATTTCCAGACGATAGGGCATTCGGGACTGCGAAAATCTCTCTTGCTTTTTTTTTTGTTGTTGTTGTTAATACCAGTTTCCTGTGTTTACATTTTGTTATTGTTGTTAGGTTAGGCAGGTGACGTTACGTTTGTGTTGTGGCATTGTGGAAGTCAAATAATTCCCCGTCTCCTTTTATTGCGATGTAAATCAGGTTTTCTTGCTACTGTGTGCCCTAGCCGCCACTTTAACATGGCCGGGACTATCGTTTTATGTGTTTTCAATATTATTTTTCAGAAATTCCCTCCCGTTTGTTAATGGGAAATGGGAAGAGAATAATGATCTGCGTCGGCTAGTAAAAGAATTGAGTGATTTAGCGTGGTTCACTTAAACTACATAATTACCGTAAAAAGAAACCATTAAGTGCATCTATAGTGTCCGCGGCCCATCTTGAGTTCGCCCAGAATGAACACAAATAATCGATTGCATATTTTTGGTATCGGAGTGCCTTGTTGATATCCAACATAGTTACAAAAACAATGGCGGCCGTCGATTAAAGCCGTCCCTTCCAGAAAGAATTATCCGATCATAAAACACGGGCAGGACTCAAGATACGCTGCGCACACAATAAAGTTGTCATTAAAGCCGCCTTTTCACCTTTTCAACTCCTAGATGCAGCACCGTAGAATCATCTATCAATATAAAGAAAATAGCGGTAAATTTTAAAAAGGAACAACACTTGGCAGCAGCGCCGCAAATTTTCATAACTAAAATGAGATCACGTGACCCGCATCAGCCTCTCGGATGACGGATAATCTGGAACGTGGATGCTGTGTTTAGAATATGGGCAACGCTATCGAAATGGTGAACTGGCGCCTTTAATGTGGTGTTAAAAATTTGTTATGTTGATGTTTCGTAAAAGTCTATGGCTTTCGCAATAAAACTTCAGCCTAGCCCCACTGTTTTAATTGCACATGTGACTTATGAATTATGCGCAAATAATTGTTGTTTAGCATATTATTAACTAGCATCGTGCCCGGCTTCGCCCAGGGATTTGTTTGACCCGTGCTTGTTTCCCAGTATTTGCTCGGTGCTGCCTGATGGTTCACTGCAACAGTCGATTTTTGTTTGTGTAACACTCCCTCTTTCCGTCAATCCTTTTCCTCCCCTCTCCCCTCCTCCTTTTAGCGCCCCCCCCCCCCCCCCCCCCCCCTTGCTGTTGCTTAAGCGATGCGTACCGTGTGAAAAAGAAATGTGCATGACGTCATGTAATACTTGCCCTTGAGATTGCCACGGTGTTTAGTTAGAATGATAATTGTTAGAGCAAATTGTTAGTCGAGGCAACAATGTGCCAATTTCAACTGCTTTTCAGGGCAACAACGTCCCAGTTTCAACTCCAAGCCAAAGAATTCACACACTCGCACGTTTTCATTGTTCCCCTTCCGGGGGTCGTTGCGGTTGTTTCATTTCTGCTATGAGACTTTGGTTTATAATGTACGATTGTTTATTTGGCTAAATTAAACTTTTTGGGGGTTAACTCTGGAAGCTAAGGAGATGCCTGGCGTAAAAGTTTTAAGTAGTCTTAGAAGTAGGCATCCATGACTAACAGGCTAACATATAATTAAGTATTTATGAGTAATTCTTTTGGGATAGGCTGTTGTTGGGTATTTTTTACTGAAGATTATTAATGTTTTTATTAGTAGGGGACTATTTTAGATTGATTGTATATTTTATAAGCTTACCTGAAGAATTCGGCAAATTTGGTTTTTCATCTGTTTATCAAAAACATTGCTTTTTGCTATAAAACGTAATACCTGCTCGATGATGATTTTAACGGCCACAGTATTGTGACTGTGCGAAGGTAGCAGAATTAATCCATTGTCTTTTAATTGGAGTCTGGAATGAATGGTAAAATGTAATAACTACTGTTTTATGCGAGTTTTACTGAATTTTTATGTTAGGTGAAGATCTTAATAAAGAAAAATCACACACCCCACAAAGTCTTGGGCATACTAACTACGCCCCTAAACTCAAAAATAAACCAAATACAAGACATAAATAATAAAGAAGAAAATTTCTACTAAAAGGAAAAGGGGGGCCCCCCCCCTCCCCGGTAAGTAGTTTAATCGCATCCACAAAAGGCTGTAAAATATAGGGGGTGAGTACCAAGTGACAAGTTCCAGAGCTGACCATGTTAAAGGGACGATGTTTAAAGGGGTGCGCAGGGCCGACGGAAGCGGTAAGCCAGTTTTAAGAACATAATAAAAAAAAAACACCTGCATAAACGTATGCTGATCATAATTCATAATCGTTCGTTCCGTTGTAACCCAATTGTATTCCCTGTGCGAGTGAAGTAGCAAGTTGCTCACGCGCTGTCAAAGCTGCCCTTCCTGACAAATTAACCGCACCCCGCCTCAGTAGTGAGTGGACTGATGTAGCTTCGGTCAGAGATCACCTATACATTTATGTGCTGCTGTAACTAGAGTTGTGCGCTGGTAAAACATTCTACGGCGGCGACGCTGGCAAAGATCGGCAGGTCCATATTTAAAGAAAATGACGACTTTCATAAATTTTAGGCAGTGGCGGCCGCTTGGTGGCTTTCCTGTAAAGAATGTAGATATAAATCTGAATTTTTCTCTTTACTTGTTTTAATATATTTACTACTAGTAAGGGTAACATCTGTTTTATTAGTAACCATTACAGATCACATTGGTTTAAGAATTTTGATTATTATTAAAAAACAAACGCATCCTATTTTTGTTCGACTGTAAGGTAAGATAGACTAAATCATCTGATGGTACTACATACGCACAAGGACGCAACAGATACAGTGGCTAAAGTTTTTTCCCAACATTCTGAACATAGGTCAGCAATTTTCGGGAAGTCTTTATCTGGAGATAGAAAGTGATGAGGTAACAAACTGTTAGATTGCAAGATTGTTTAATTAAGTAAAAATAATAAAATTTAAAACATAATATTTAGTTTAAGTATTGTTATCCCCCCCCCAGATTAAAGTCTCACAACAGCCGTACCAGTAAAAATTTGCTTCCTGGGTGCGTAAGGGGGAAGTCATAACCCTACAATGTTTGGTCCGTCAGCAATTTTTTAAGTCAGAAAACTGGTTATCCCACCATGCAAACAAATTATACATAGAGACATTACGCTTCGCTTGCCAAGTATGTTAAAGTCTAAAGTGTGTAAGTATATGTATAAAGTCTAAAGTTAATTCTACCAAAACTGAGCCCCAACTAGATGCAATATTCACACACAATGTTGAAGTTACGTGTCGTCCTTGCCGATACTTGTATAACCCAACGACTGCTGTGTAATTAGAACGACAGTTATGTTACGGAAATACAAAATTAGCAGGCATGCGGAAAGAGTCGGCAATTTTTTTCCGAATTTATTTATTTCGATTTATTCATCAATTAGCAAATTAGCAATTTAATAAGTCGGCAAACGTGATTTGCACCCTTCCAACTTTACGCTTTTCCTGATTAAGAACAAAGGAGTCAACTTTTACAACGTTTCGCCTCCCAGTTCGGAGTTGTTTTCAAGTAGGAAACGTGAAAACTAAAACAACAACATTATAACTACGATGCACTGGTAATTTATGATTTTACTTGTTTCAGCGCGTGCGGTAAAATGATCATGGACGCTCCGTCCAGCCCTGCAGCTCTTCTTTATGCTACTCCCCTGGTAATATCAAATTTACATGCATTCGTAGGCAGCTATTACAGAAACGAAGGCAGCCAACT
Source organism: Lithobius niger (assembly GCA_023313725.1). Lineage (NCBI taxonomy): Eukaryota > Metazoa > Arthropoda > Chilopoda > Lithobiomorpha > Lithobiidae > Lithobius > Lithobius niger. The sequence goes on from JAHWFP010241429.1 coordinate 19,508, forward strand.
GGTCCGCAAACCACTACGCTACACCACAGACTTGCACGAAACAAATATCGTAAGATCAACCCGCCGAAATAATTGAAAATGATATCTTGGCCGGAAAAGATAGTTGTGTTATGCCAGTCGTTAACCCATACCCTCAATACAAACCCCTATGAACCCATACACGATTTCTCTGTATGGCCGGTTTTACACTTGTTGCGCCCTCTTTGAGAAAATTATGAGTTTGGTTTCAACAATTGGTAATTCTGAGACTATGACGCGACAATCTCCTACTGCTTAATCAACATGGACTGAGCAGCAAGAAGATCTGAAGCCATGAGCCATCGCAAGACCTAGCCGTAAGCTAATAAAACATTTAATTTTTATTTATTGCCTGAGTTAGGATCGTACATCATGTGCTCATCTCTAAAGGAACGTAATTCTGACCAATATTGCACAATCACAGCACCCTGCACTATCCACTAACCTACACTCTAGCTCTACCAGCCACAAGCCCACCAATACCAACAAGAGCAGTTTTACTTGCTAGTGTGCCACCACCAACGACAAGTGCAGTAATACCACCACCACAAGCAGTCATGACTTTAAGTCCACCCGAACCTTTCCGTCTGTCTGCAGAACCTCACGACTTGATGCAGGGTGGACATACTCCCTGCATTGTGCGAGGAGGTGCCAAGAATCTCCCTCAAGTCAGTGCCCCAATTGCCTATGATCGGGCTCTGAAAATTCGCCCAGTGGTGGCACACCAGAAGAAAATGCTCCACTGTTGCAGCTTCTGTACCACACCCGCAGATCGGAGTGGTGCTGCCAGTCGAAACTCATGTGCCCTCAGCAGAGCTAAGCCTGGAGAGCAGCACTGCATCCTACCTTGAAAGAGCATCCAGACCACGCAGACAAGTGACCGTCGTGTGGAGGTCATAGAGAGCCCTGCCAATGCCATACTATCCCACTCCTGCCAGTCCCTGGCAGACACCCACCTCAGAACCGGTGTGAGGTCTTAAGGAAATGACCGGGAATGTTACCACATTGGTCCTGCCTCCAAACCCCTGTCTAGCAAACCCATCTGCCACCTCATTCCCGAAGTGGCCCTTATGGCCAGGCACCTAGCGTACAACCACTCTAACCCCGCGCTGCTGGGCATTCACCAATTTCAGCCCTCTCTCAACGATCAGAGAGTGACTGACATCCAATCGCCTGTACGCCAACAGTGGAAAGCAGATCCCAGCCACAGAGTCCGTCAAAATGCGAAAATTCCTCAGTTGCAGATCTAACCCTGACAATGCGACCAATTCCCCAATAAAGGAGGAAGGGAGGCACTGGAGAAAATAGCTGTAATCCAGCTGGAAATCCGGAACACTCACCCCTGCACCACCATCCCACACTTCATGGAAAAACTACTCGTCACAACAGACATCCACACAGTCACAGTGCTCCCCTGCAGTCCCCGAATAACTCAGAAGAGGCAGAACCTTTCCAGACTAGGACTAGAGGTGCCCCTCGCTTACCAGCCTCGGAGCCAGGAAGGCACTCAGACCACACTGTTGCAAGAGAGTGGCTCCCAGTCCCAACCCCGAGAAGCTTGAGGGTATACCGGTTCAATGAGGAGTAGGACACCAACTGCCTGGCCACCGCATCAGCGTCTGGCCATCGCCCTGAAACACAGGGCAGTCAACACCTCCCTGGCTCTGACCTGTAGCGTTACCTTCCCTACCTCAACATGCAGTGCTCGCATCGGAGTCGAGGGCAGACAGCCAGTAGCCATGCGCAGATGGCCATTCAATGCTACCTGCACCCTCTGCATGGCACCCTTCGAGCCAAGCAGGAAGGGAAGGTGGAAATTCACACTGAATCGAATGTAGGCCCAATACAACGTCATAATGACTGCCCTTTTTGCCACTGACTAATTGGACGCCAGCAACTTGAGGACCTCATGGTCGGCTACTATTCCTTCCCTAACATTACCCGCATCCACTAACCAAGCCAGCTGGGGGTCCAGCCTGTAGCCCCGGTAGCGCACAAGGTGGTAGCTTTCACCACCGTGGCCCAACCCATATAGTGCCGTCAAGACTCTGACCACACGCAAAGATCGTTCATTTCGTCTTCGGCACTGACGCAGACAAGTCCCGCTCCATAAGGAGCGTGATTCCCCTAGCAATGATTCTCTCTAGCAACATCAGCAGACAGCCTACATCAGTGCCTACCACCCAAACCGCAATGTTGTTTGCATACGCCACGATGCTTCTGAGTAAACTGAGATCCTTGAGAACGGCATTAATTACCACCGCAAAAAGAGTTGGAATTATGTCATACTAGTTCAACTTGACAATGTAACTCAGTCGATTTTCTCCCCATGTATTGAACAATGTAAACAATCATAACGAGCCACCCTTTTGCTGGCTATGGGACGATCCCTAAGTTAGAACGCGTACATTCTCTTATCCAACAATCCGGATAGATGTCCCGTTTTCAAGGGCCGATTTTGGCCTATATTTCACTGAACTCCAAACTTCATTCAATGCCAACAGCCATTCAACCCCTTGAGCAACAACGGCGAGCCTTTAAACAACTGAGAAACTAAACCACAATTCACCGAAAATCCGTCTTAAGGTAACGTCAAGTTTAAGAAGGGATGACGAGTTGTAAGACAAATCGGTCACCGCCAATTTTGTAACATCCATTTTCGCAGAATCCAATTTCGTAGGAAAAAATGTATTTTTTGGCAGAAAAAAATTTTGAGGTCAGTATTCTGCGAAAATGGAATTCAAACTCGTAGAAATTAAGTCAAGAATTTGCAGAATTAAAATATGATCTGCCCCTTGTTGAGTTGCATTAGACGTGACCCAGCTTAGAAGGAAAAAATGTGACTTTCTATGTTGCTAGTCCCGTATAAATGTAAAATCCAGAAAAAAGAACATTTTGCCGGCCCCCAGCCAGGCCGGCTAAAAATGGTTTCTTTTTGCCTAAAACATACTTAACCTGTTCATTTTGCATTACATTCTCCCCAATGGAATGTCCCCTGGAGGTTTCTACGGCTGCGCAGAAGCCTGCTTGCATGCCCCACTGCGCATGCGCGGTGCAGTCCTTCCTTATAAAGGCGAGAGGGCGAAGGCTTTCGGCATTTATTTTCCTCTCAATATGTCAGGCGGTGACTCGAGAGGGGAGGTAGGGCGGGATTAGGTTACGTATGTTTTAGGCAAAAAGAAATCATTTTTAGCCGGCCTGGCTGGGGGCCGGCAAAATGTTCTTTCTTATTTGCCAAAACATATTAACCTGTTAATTTTGCATTAACAGAAGACCTCGTCAAAGACTGGTGGCGGGCACCGCCTGGACGGGCACCCCGGGATGCAAGCAGGCTTTTCCCAAAAAAGATTTTTATCTGGAAGAGAAAATTTTTGCACTTTATTCAGAACAGTGAGGAAACAGGAATTTGGATCTCTTTTGTAGGGATTGGTGGTCCTGAAAAGGACCGTTGTTTGAGGATCTTGCTTCCATCTGGATGGGCTTGCTTCCTTCATGGATGGCTTGCTTCTGCTTCGTTCTGAGTGCTTAAGGGGGTTTGACCACAGGTCTGGCTGCGACGATTGGTCCCAGCCGGTGTAGTCCTTGTTCTTCTCTTGCCATGTCCCCTCAGGTAGTGGGAGGTAAAGGTTGATTGGTGACGCCAGGAGGCTGCTGCCAGGATTTCTTCGATTGGAGTGGCGTTGTGGTGATTGCTCTGACTTCATGTGCCGTCACCCTCATGCTCTTGCTCGTGCCTTGTTTGTTATAGGCTGCTTCGATTGTTTTTTTGATACAGCGGGATATCATTGAGGTGGAGGTTTCGCCGGTCTGGGGGTAAACAGGAAAGAAAAGTTGGTTTCTTCCCTTACGGATGTCTTCGTGTTGTGTTCGGGCTAGGTAGAAGCGTAGTGCTCCCCCGGGGCAGAGGGGGCGTTCCAGTTCATTGCCTACGATGTTTGAAAGGGCTGGGAACGTGATTGGTTTTGATGGTTCAGAAGGTTTTTGCGTTTTAGCTCTGAACGTTGCTCTTGGATGAAGAGTGACAGAGGAGAAGTTGGGTCCGAAAATGCAGTAGGCTGGGTTGGCCGAGAGGGCTTGGATTTCGGAACATTTGAGGCTTGCTGCCAGAGTTACGAGAAAGACAGTTTTCCGGGTCATGAGGTGAAGTGAACTGTCTTGCATGGGTTCATATGGCTCTTCGATAAGGGTTTGTAAGACGAGGGATAGATCCCAATCAGTTACGGTTCGTCTAGTTGTTGGACGTTCGTTTTCGAAGGAGCGTAGTAATGCCGAGATGCGGTAATCGTCAAGTAGTTTTGTTTTGTTTGCTGCTTTAAAAACAGAGTTGAATGCTGAACGGTAGACAAGGATTGTTGAACCTTTCAGTTTGTCGATGTTAAAACGGTTGCTGAAGAACTTCAGGAGGTCTGATAAAGGGGGGGGGGGGGTCGATGGGATTAGTTTTCCTTGTGATACACCAATGAATCCATTTTGCCCAGTGGCTGTCGTACATGCAGTTTGTTGGGTCTCTGGTTGCCTTTGCGGTGATGCGTTCGGCCTCTTCGCGATGAATTCCAGCCTTCTTAAGGAGTTTGACGATAGTAGCCACCCATGTAAGTTGAGGTTTGCAAGATTCGGGTGTAGTTTTGACCCTCTCTGTTGAGATAGAAGATCTGGTAGAAGAGTCAGACTTATTGGGTTGTCGCTACTAGGTTTAGAAGGAGAGAAACCATGGTGCTGATGGCCAAAGCGTGGCTATTAACAGGACTAGGCTCTGGCTTTTTTCGATTTTCTGAAGTACCTGTGGTAGCAGTTTGAAGGGTGGAAATAGGTATGCAAACATATTGGTCCATGGGAAATCAGAGCATCCACTGCCATTGCGTTCTCGTCCGGAGTTGGGCTAATGTATAAGTCTGGCATTGTGCTTCGTGGCGAATAGGTCTAGCATCGGTGTGCCCCAGATGTTGAAGAGATATTCGCTGATGGATTTCTTGAGGCACCATTTGCCCTTTGGTGGTTTCCGGCGTGACAGAGAGTCTGCAATCACATTCCTGTTGCCCGGAATATGAAGAGGCAGCAGGGTGATGTTGTTTGGAATGCACAGGTTGAAGATTTCGGAAGTCAGGCTGTGCAGGGATCTTGATTTTGTTCCACCTTCCTTGCGGATGTAAGTCTGGGCTGTTGTGATGTCAGCTTGAATCTGGATTACTTGGTTTTGAATTTGTGGCAGGAAGTGATGGACAGCTAGGAGAATTGCACGAAGTTCAAGAATGTTGATGTGTACCTTGTTTGTAGCTGGCCATAAGCCCGATACTTCGAGGTTGTTAAGGTGGGCTCCCCATCCTTCTTTGGATGCATTGGTGAAGATGAGACGGTCAGGTGGGGTTTCATTGAGAGGCATTGACTTTGTGAGGCCTGTTAGTCTGGGTGATTTTGATTGATTGACCAGTTCTCTATTCGGTGATGGTGAAGGGGCCTGACCATCCATCAGCCATAAGGAACGAGGCTTGCCATGGTGAGTTGAGTTTCTGGGGTGAAACGAAGTTAAGCAGCATTGTTCCCGATTGATACTTGGGTCGGTGACTAGCTGGAAAATCCCGATGCTGCAGACGTAGGGCCGTCGGGTAGATGACCGGAAGCAACTACCGCTCGCTAAAACCCTTTGAACACTATGTGAAACAAATGCGAAAATTGATGTGAAAGTACTGTATATTCAACAAAAGTATGATGGGCTTAAATCCCAGTTGCAGCAATGCTTTCTAACGTTATCCTTGCATTCTAACTTATTCTGTTCAATTATCTAGCCCACGTATCTACCGATACAAACAAAAACATCAAGCGTGCCGTAAAAATAAGGTCTCATATAACTGAAGTTTCACTTGTTAAAATGTACACGGATAAAAAATTAGGATATTTAGAAATAATCAAATGTATAATTTTAGAAAACTCCATCTGTTTATAGGGACCGCGGCCTAACTTGAGTTCGCCCCAGATAATCAATTGTATGTTTTTGGTAGCAGAGTGCCTTGTTGATATCCGAGATGGTTACAAAAACAATGGCGGCCGTCGATTAACGCCGCCCCCTCCAGGAAAACGTAGCCGCTCATAAAATACCTGCAGGGCTCAAGATAAACCGCGTACAGAATAAGTGCTGTTGTGCTTTACGAATTAAACTATTCCGAATTGTAGATTTGATTCTGCGAAAATGGAAGACACCAGACAGATCGTCCACGCTCCTGCTGGTAAGTTAACAAACCTTCCACCACCCTCAAACTGCTTGGCTTTTAACAGGTTTGCACCTGTGTTTATTTAATACTTAGCTTCTGATATGCCACACGTGGGGGAAAACACTTTACGTTCTTCAATTGTATGTAAACACAAAAAGCGACGAAATGCAACAATTGGAAGAAAAAATACCTAATTAAAAATTTCTTTGTTTCCCTTGTTGTTTTTGCGTAAGTTGACTTTTCCGTGGCTGTGTCACATAAAAAAAAGGGATGGAAAACAATTTGCACCTTCGAAGGCTTGGAGAGAAAACAGTGCTTTGGTAAACAACAGTCAAACGGGGAGAAAACGGAAATGGACCCAAAATAAAGTTCGTCTGAACCCGCTGATCTAATGTTTTTAGAATTTTTTTCACGAATTCTCCAAAGCAAGCAGTAAGGTGAGTAATGGTTTTTTTTTAAAGGTCCTTAAACCGAAAGTAAGTTTACAAGTTTAGTTTACTAGAAGAAGCACGTGTAATCAGAAAAAAATAAACACTTTCGATTTGAGGATTGCTCTCTTTCTGTAGAAGATGTACTTAAACAAATGGGTGTAACAAAACAAAGTAAAAGTACTGGTATTTCCTTTATTTCTTTCTTTTTTAAAAATAAAAGTCTGCAAGTTTCAAGTTAAATGAGTCAACTTAAAAGTACATTGTGTATCTTACAAATGAATAGCTTTTACAACGTTTGCGTAGGGTTTGAGTGAATGTAGGAAAACCTTCTCACTCGGGAAGAAATGGAAATTCAATGTGTGCTACATTTACATACGTTTGATCTAATGGTGAAAAACTGATTAAAGGAAACTGAGTAATATAATGGTAGCATGAGTACACAAATAGTTCCTACGGAACTTTATATAATCATGCTCCAACTTACACTACCCCTTATACTTTCTACTTTTAAACAATAGTTATTTTTGTGCTTACACCGTTTAAACTATGGTTTCAACTACTGACATCGTAAAAGCTGGAAGAATAAGGGCGCGTTTACGCAACGTGACTTTCTCGCTCGCCAAAAGCTATTTGCTACGCAACCGTTATTGATTTACGATTAATTTCCCGTTTCTATTAAATGAATGCGGTAATAGACAACAAATTAGATGTATTATAAATAACAACACGGATAAAGAACAAAATGCAACAGTCATTTTAAACATTGCTACAACATTGTTGCCATTTCATGCTATTTCCAAAATTTGCTATTCTCGCTGAAAAAACAGCTTCTAGCAGTGACCAAACGACGGTAGAATAAATAGCTACTCGCCGCGAGAATTCAAAATCCAACATGGGGGGAGGGATTGAGGCTTAATGGCGCATCGACAACTTGGTCATTAGCGCCAACCTCAGTCACAGTGCAGTGGTCCGGGTTGCCACTGCACCACATATTACAACATGGCGTCCATTTCGTGGTCATCGAATCGAAGACAAACTACTGAATGCCGGCATTCAGAAATCTGTCCGTCGTCTAGTAGTGCAGTAAAAATTGTTTTCTAGTTGTCATAAATCGACGCTGTCATGTTGCATGCATCGTACGTCGTGTTGCGAGGCAGGAGGAGGAGATTTGCGTCCGAGTTGTTGCCATGGTTACCACGTATAGACAACTTGAAAGCCACATTCTTCGGCAAAGGTGAGAAGCAGCCAGCATATTTAGTATAACCAAGTAAAAGCTAGTAAGCGAGAAAATTTTTCTTGCCTAAACGCGCCCTAAGTCGTTCTAGAGTGAGGGAGTGAGTGAGTTTCTTCAGGAGTTGGAGCCCTAGTGGCTCTTTTGCCCTTTACAAATATAACAAAAACAAGGAACAAAGAACAAAACTCGCATAACTAATAGAGTTAGGTCCTCTAACCAAACTAGACTGCAGCAATCACTTGTCGTAACTCTAACCAAACTAGACTGCAGCAATCACTTGTCTTAACTCTAACCAAACTAGACTGCAGCAATCACTTATCGTAACTCTAACTAAACTAGAGTGCAGCCATCACTTATCGTAACTCTAACTAAACTAGACTGCAGCAATCACTTGTCCTAACTCTAACCAAACTAGACTGCAGCAATCACTTGTCCTAACTCTAACTAAACTAGACTGCAGCAATCACTTGTCCTAAAAACCTATTTCACGCTTTGCAGAAACGAATGACACTTTACTGTCACTTCCACAGATGCAATAGGTGGGGAGCGGACTGAAAGTAACTGGTCGAGACTCATCGATCGCTCCTCACTTGAGTGACTAGCCGCACAACCATCCCAAAGTGGGCAGCACAACAGAAAATGCTTGACCAACTCACAGTTCTCTCTTCTAAACAGTAGGCTGGGCTTAGGACCATCCCCAGCTCATAAGCATGCCCATTTAATAAGATGTGACCTGATCGGAGCCAGGACAACAGCCTGGCTTCTGTCCAAGCAAAGGCGTTAAGATCCCTTGGAACCCCGACTGAAGAGTGAACTGCAAAACGGTCATGACGCCGATCTTCTCCTGCCCAGTCATCCTCCCATCAGGATGACTGGCAGGAGAAAATAGGGGTCGTGACCTTACTACAGTTCATTCTTCAGCCTGGGTTCCAAGAGATCTTAATGATATTCTGGACAATCACAGACTTCAAGTTTCTTGCTCCAATTGGAAAAGACACAATTCCTTCACACTCATCCACTCGGTTCAACTCATCCAACTGCAAAGCCAATGTGGCTCAACAAATTTGAGAATAATAATAAACCCTGATGCCTTTGCCTTGAAGAGTTTCTTCGCAAGTTCCATTACCATGATTTACTTCAGGTCCATCAGTCTGAGTCTTGCCTAGAAGAACTTTAATGCCGCCTGGGAGTCAGACAGGACACTGAAATTACTCACTCCCAGGTCCAAACTAAAGTCGACTACCATAAAACTTGCAACCAATTCCATCAGCTGAATACTTGGCACCAATGGAAGCTTCTTTACCCTGGTAAGTTTCAATTCTTGAACAAAGACACCCACACCTCCCGACCAATCCAAGGCATTAAAGGATGCATCGCAGAACAACCTAAACCCTAATACGTTGGCTCTTGCTGTGCTACCAGGTGTTTTGTGCCGCACAAGCTCAAATCAACCATGCTTGACAATCCTTCACAACAGATCCATAAGTTAACAAGGGGTCTTGTCATCAATAGCTGAAAGTTCACGAGGTACAATTGCACTTGTAGTCCTGCTTCTCCTAATAGCTTCTATTCCTTTGAGTCAAGATTGAATAGTCTACTAAGACACCACTGACGGGATGAAATTCTCTCTACCAGAGTCCATGGATTGGGCAAGTAACCCAGGAATTGTAGAAAAGATGTCTTACGGCATGGAGGACACATTTATTCACGGGGAAGGAAAAATACATCATCCGATATAGGCACAGCGCTAGTAAACATTCGTGTTTTAGAGTTCTCTCTTACCTTTACAGTTGGCAACTACATTCATCATGAATGTCCAGCACGCCACAAACAGCGTGTAAACAAACTTCTTTTCAAATCATTTCAGTAGGAAATCAACTTAAGGCAACAGGCCTATTAAGTCTCAATCCCCCCCCCCTCCCGCCATTAACATTCAGATTGGACCCACATCGGTTGTTCAAATCAAAACCGAAGGGAAGCCACGAAAGAATGGAACTTAGCCTACATCACAAAATACTTCACCCGTACGCACGCCTTCCCAACAAGAAGGACCATTATTACCAAAATAATTGCTGCGTACGTCGTAACCACTGACTTATACAGGATCAGCCCTGGCAAAACATTGCGCAAGACTACATCACTACGGGAATTGAAAACCCAGTTCCCACAATATTTACACTATTTTACACTATTTAGTCGTATGCTGTTTAGTTGTAACGGGTCCAAATGACACGGTTTATTCAACAAGCAAATTATTTATACACACATGCGACTAACCACATGTGATCAACTAGTTAACTATTAACAGAAGGGGTGTCCCTGGAGCATCCAGGGAACACCCACGTATGACGTCATACAGTGCGTTGTTTATTAACGTAATGAGGCATTCATTAGTGAAGTGGTGTGGCATTGTGAGACATACACCACAACACTACCGAAAAATGATATGACAATTTCTATTCATTTCAATAACTACGACGACGAATAGCTTCGCCACATAGATCGTGACAAATGTGATAGATTCATACAAGTTATTTTAAATGAACTGGTGATGTATTTCAGCAGGATCGGGATTTAACAGCCAACTTTACAACATTGAAAAGAAAAAAGTATGGTCATAATTCTTGTAATAGAGCAGTGACACGACGTAGTATTACTGTATATAACTCTATGCTGGAGGCTTAATGGGTTAGCTGCAAGGGGCACTTCAGAGAGAAACAGAAAGGCGTCATACTGAAACCGATGCTGTGAAGAGTGATTTCTTAGACCTAATACGCACGATTTTTGTTGTTGGAGAAAACACCATTATTTTAAGCCTAAGAAATCCGCTCTTCCGTTGTTTTTCCCTCCATTTTTATGTAGTGCACCTTGTAGTTATGCCCTCCAAAACCCATACTGGTGCCAATATGGCGGCAAATGTCACTGCTCGATTGACTGTTGTGAGCCATTGGTGCCAATGACGTTGTCATCTTGAAATATCACATGATATCCAGCTGCGAGAATACAAGGCGAGACCGAGCCCACTGTGACTGCATCACTTAAAACAAAACTTCTGTACAAAAATGTAACCAAAGAACATCTTGTCCTGTACGCTAGTCAGCTAAAACTGGTACCAAAGTTTAAATCGACAATGTATGTATTTATTACGGATCAGAGATTGTTCGGAATGAGAACAACAGAAATAATTTTTGGCTTCAGACTCGCTCTCAAATGACTTTAAAGCTACGAAGGCAAACTTTCCATTTAACCCAACAGTTTAGTTTTTCATTTCAAAAGTTAGGGGCCATGCGATAAATTAGTTATACCACCCGGGGCGAACTGTATCGGATTCATGAGCCGATGGGTGATAATCCTTAACATGACGAATCCGCTCGAACTATGTCTCGATAGGGCGTTTCGGCCTTCGGCCTCGACGTCATCTTGACGTAGTTCTCGCGAATTGGTCATGTGCGGAATATCGCGCATCGGCTGATAAATCCGATACCGTGCTCCAGGGGTGGTATTATTTTTTGGGTTGCAGCATCATTGTAGTACATTTTTTAGCCATCTTCACTCGTAGGTACAACATTGCTTTCGGTTTTTTTGTTTGTTTTTCTTTTTACTTTGATAATGATACTGACGTCGCAGAGGGCACACTGACTTTTCGCAGGGATAGGGAAATAGAGTTAGGCTGAATGAAGGTGTTCCTTGTATGTACAACATCAGACCCCATCACTTCTTGGAACGAACGCTGCGTGGGTGGCCTAATCTCGCTCCTTGTTCTCACCTTAATCCTTTGGCTCCCGGCGTCTCTGCACGCGCCCATCAACAAAAGAAGCCTGTGCGCTTATTTATGGCGCGCACTGAGCCTCCACTCGACGTTCCGTCGCCCGCAGCCCACCGCCCTACCCAAAAAAACGACGGGATTTGTGTTGATCCGCGTGGGAAAGGGGAATCGGGCCGGCTGACGGGCCAAAGCCCCGCCTCACCACAACCATAACGCACGCGCGCACAAAAGCTGTTTGGTTGGCGGCAATGGAACCGCAAGGGCTCATGTCTAAACGCCTTGTCTGTGACGTAATCGTCGACCTATTTTCAGACTAGTTGGGCAGTTGGAGGTGAGGGAGGCGGGTCAGGTGGATTGACGGGTTGCGCAACCGTCTCCTGTCCGGATAGCCCAGGCTCGATTCTGGCGTCAGCCACCCCCTGGCATTTTCAGGACGACGACCTTATGGTATGTCGTACTCATGTCGATTATGGCGTGTCAAAGAATCCTGGGTTTTCCGCTTCAATTTCTCCAGCTAAATTGTCCCTGTCGTCGTCTACTCCGTGTAGTGAGGCAAATAACAACCCGGTTTTGGGTTTCTGCTTACTAAGAGTAAAAACAAAACAGCAATTGGCTGTTTAGTTGGGAAATCAACAATTAACTCAGACCTCAGACCAACATATTTTATTTGCACAAAGTCACATTGATTCAACAAATTTTCATTGCACTTATTGTTCATAAGTGCAATCTTTTTTTACATCTTTCGTGATTGAAAACGGAATGCAGGGCAGAAAAAGAAGTTATACGATACGAGAGGGAGTGGTGGGGGGGGGAGGAGGCAACAGGGCTACACAAAGTAAAATTTATGCAAATAAAATAGCCTTCTTCAAAGAGCATAGACCAGAATGCGGAACAGTTCCCAACTGAACCACGTCGTAATTAGTAAATCACCCGCAATATAATTCAATATTGGTTTTGTTTTAATTTTCGGCATGTATTAGCGTTTGTACCGTGATCACTAAAGGCTAAAACGATAACACATAAATTCTGTTACTTGGCAAAATTGTTGAACAGTTACAATTTTGAAAAAGAACACAAAAAGATAACGCCACGTTGAAATGACGTTATCACACGAGTTTCTAAAAAAAAAAAATTATTGGGAAACTTTTTTTTAAAAGTGCAATCCACTTCTTTGTCACTGGAAATTTGTTGACTTTGTTGATCACCCGTGAGCTGTTGGCAGTACTATTGTGTGCTTTGTAACTTTCAGTGGCACAGGAACCATTTTGGATCCTGGAAAACACCAAGACCTCGGGAGCCCCCAAAGGTCGTGCACTGCAAAGAATAATTTAGCGTTAAAATTTAAATGCTCCCAGGGGGTTACTTTCCAGAACTTTCGTCACCACAAACGCACAGTTTTGCAGTTGAATAAAGAAACTTGATAAATCGCTGTAAATAATGTAGAGGTGAATTGCAAATAAGCCATCAGCGAAAATCGAACATTAAAAATAACGAGTTACAGTAAGCCATCTTCAGGACGGGTTTACCCAACGACTCGCTTTCTCATTCTCGCAGCTAGAATTTAACCGCAATTGCAAAGTTGTCGTTGCCGTGGCAACAACGCTATCTGTATTAGCTAAATCCGACGTCGTTTGAGTAAATGCTAAATGTAAAGTCTTATAATCCGTGACAATAAGATAAAGAATTCCTCCTGACGAAATTTTCACCGTCGCTTCTGAACTGGCATTATTCAGTGTTTTCACTGCTAGTCGACATGGCTAAAACCGCCGCCATGTTGGAATTTCCGATGATTTCTAGCTTAGTCTAGCCAGGGCTATCTACAGTACTGACCGGATATTGAATGAAAAATAGCATTACGAGACTGGGTTGGCAATATGGCCGCCGGAAGAGCCGCTGATGCGATTGAGTTGCCGCATTTTGTCAACCGAGGGCGACACCCACCGTACAAACTGCCAACGAACGTGTTGCTTTTTTTTTTGCAAACGCAGTGAAATAGATTAACTGTGGCTGAGTGATATTTTTAAACACCATTTAAAAATACTCTTATAATAATAAAAAAATTTGCCACCAAAATCTACATAAAAATATAATTATTATGTCGAAAACCGCCACTAGCCGCCAATAGATGTCGCGTCTCTCCGTAGAAAGGTGCTACCTCGAAGAACAGACCTCGACGAAATGAACCAGAGGTGGCGGCCATTTTGTCTACCCCCTTAATATCGTTGTAGAGCGGGCCAGTTAGTTTAGTGACCATGGTCTAGCTGCGTGAATGTAAAGGCGAGTCGTTGCCTAAACGCGCCCTCGTACCCAGATTCGAACCGACGGACCGGTCCATCACCAAATCGCCACCGTTACCAAACCTCCTTTACCGATATGGTCATTTATCTACTGACGTAGGTAGTGGCCTTTTTCATAATCCAGTTTCTTCCCTTTTTGTGTTTGATTTTTGATAAGCTGGAAGCCCGTTAGGCTGCATAATATTTAATTTGTAAAGAAGGAAACACATGAACCTTTCAACGAACATTACATTTTCCGATCCTAACGTTTCTTTTGCTCTAAATTAGACTTACATAACAACAACAAAAAATTAACGATTTTATAAATGCGAAATTATGAAAAGTTAACGTGTGCATAATTTCAAACGAAATGTAGCACAGTCACATTTTTTACGAATTTGTTGTGTCTTAAATCATTGACCCGATTTACTTCGTTTTTACACTTTCTTTTGACCTCTGCAAAGACCAGACGGGAGTTGTAGTGTCCCCGCCACCACCACCCATAACTGCAGTTACCCCCACTGGTAACACGCTTGCATATATTAGTGGTTTCATTTTATCATGAGGAGCTAGCAGGAAAATTTCGGCAAGATGGTTTAGATGTTAACCAAACCATGTTGCATCTAGACACACGCTAGTGCGTCGCGCCAAGTCAGGCAACAAACAACACATCAATTCAATTGTCGAGGACGTAAACCATTGTATAACACGACGCCATAGTGTAAGTGTCATATATCCTGAAGCATTGTTGGGCACCCTAAGTTGAAACCCTTTGAAGGTACATGGGGAAAAATAATAACGCGGCACAAAAGCTTACATTGTGGTAAAATAGAGAGCAATGACCCATTTGACAAAAATTAACTTGTATAGAAAGGTCAGCTAAGCAGATTTCAATGCTTCAATACTTTTACAAAGACAAGCAGTTGTTCGCAGTAAACATGTGGCGTATTTATACCTAGAGTTACTTTACAAGATTTTTTCTTAGTGCAGTTTACTCCAGTCAGTTTTCTTGAATTTACACTAGTTTTTGGCTAGTTTTTCAGATACAAAATCAATGGAACTTCCTGTATCCCATAACACCAAACTTACACATCTTACACAACTTACACATCTTCATGTGTTCACTTAAAACTTCACTATTCTTAGTTTTAAAACTGAAGCATACATTAACCAGTTCAGGGTTACCTTTCCCTTTCTTCGCTAGTAAAGAGCTGTTTTTGCTGTAGTACTCGGCTTATTTGCAACAAAAGTAAGTATCTGGCCTGACACGTGGCTTGTCAAAATTTGTTTTACTAGAACTTTCAGTTGGGGTTGTATACTAGCTTGTTCGGGTTTCTGGAGATCAGAGTTCGATCCACTGACAATTTTGGAGTTGTGAGAACTCATTTTCTGTTGGGGTTTGGGTGTGTTATCACACTTTTTAGAAATGTGATCCACAGCTTTGTTAACTACAACCAGTGTGGTTTTAATGTCTTTGTCTTGGGCTGAGACTAAACGCCTTGAAAGGTACTTATATGCGTAACTAGCTGCCGTTACTTCGTTGTCAATATTGGAGTTATCCTGAAGCCAATGTTTGAGCGCACTGGGACGATCGCTAAGAAATTGTTCCAAAGAGACTAAATCCATGTTTTTACCTGCATTTCTCGTTGCTTTTGCTAGATCAACCGATTTGTCTGCCTGTGTATGAAGCCTAAAGATTCGTGAACAACACTAGGTTTTACGTAACCTTTGAACCTAACCCGAGCCACGTTGCAAGCAAGTTTAAACTTTTAAAGAATTTACAGTTTAACAACATCGCACTGGACAGCTCCGGTGTTACTCAACGTAGCACACAATTCAGTAAACACACTTCCAATTGAAAGTTGCAATTTAAGCGCCCATTCATCCTACAGAAGACAGGCTTGCTTAGCGTCCGCTCGAACTGGATGAGGTACTCAGATTGCCAGTTGCAATCTTCCCATTTAGGCAGACGTTTATTTACACTCTTAGTCCTGCCATGGTTAGACGCATCTCTATGAGTAGTAAGTATCATTTGGATTCTGACTACTTTCTAGTTTTCTCAGCTCGAGCTCTCGATTTACTTTGTGTTCTCGATTGCTGGTTTCAGCTTCTAGCTGTTTCAACCTCAATTCCTGTTCAGTTTCCCTTTGAGTCTCAATCCCCTTTAA
>JAHWFP010241430.1:0-51087 GCA_023313725.1 Lithobius niger
TAGAACTTGAAAATCGGTTCATTGGTTCGATCTCTAGGTAAGGGCAAAACTTCTAGCCCATTTGGCTTTCCGTGTCAAGAATATTGTAGTTACATTAAAATAGCATGCGAAAGACCCTAGGCCTTATCCATACCTACGTTTTAAGCTATATAACTTGAAAATCGGTTCAGTGGTTCGATCTCCAGGTGAGGGCAAAGAGTCCCAACAGCAACATTAATGATTTTCACCCAGTGCTCTACTATAATAATTGCTCTGCCGACGAGAATACTGTAGTCACATCAAAATTGGGTTCAAAAGGCCCTGGTCGGTGTTAATACGTACATTTTAAGCTATACAAATTGAAAATCGGTTCATTGGTTCGATGTCTTGGTAAGAGCACAATTTGTAGCCCATTTGGCTTTCCGTGTCAAGAATATTGTAGTCACATTAAAATAGCATGCGAAAGACTCTACGCCTTGTCCATACCTATCGTTTTAAGCTATAGAACTCTAAATTTGGTTCAGTGGTTCGACCTCCAAGTGAGGGCAAAGAGTACATTAATGATTTCTGCCCAGTGCTCTGCAATAATAATTGCTCTGCCGACTAGAATACTGCAGTCACATCAAAATTGGGTTCAAAAGGCCCTGGTCGGTGTTAATATCTACATTTTAAGCTATACAAATTGAAAATCGGTTCATTGGTTCGGTCTCTAGGTGAGAGCAAAAGTTTTAGCCCATTTGGCTTTCCGTGTCAAGAATATTGTAGTTACATTAAAATAGCCTGCGAAATGCCCTAGTCCTTGTCCATACCTATACGTTTTAAGCTATAGAACTTGAAAATCGGTTCAGTGGTTCGATCTCCAGGTCAGAGCAAAGAGTCCCAACCACCACAACAACAACAACAACAAGAACAACAAGAAGAAGAACAACAACAACAAGAAATGGCCATGCTGTGGACGCCGAACGGTTCAATTGTTGTCATTAAAATTTGTAATGCGGAGAAATAGTTACGACACGACCCCAAATACCGAATTTCGTTGGTCTATGTCAATTTTGGGCGAAACTATAGGACTTCAAAGTTTGACGTTTAACATGGAAGTTCATGCTGAGGCTTACATAAGGACCGCTACCGCGGGCCTTGATTTCGCTTTTAATAGGCCTATTTTCATCGCTGTAACTTGATATTATCACCCTCAAATAAGCGAAAGAACCTGAAAAACTAACGTCAAAGTTTTTTTTAACCCTCTTCATGTTTGTTCATGATGTCATAGTTTGTTCATGAAAACCTCCTCGAGGAAAGAGAGATGATCTGAAAAAGGATGCACGGAGGTCGTGTTTTGCAACACACCACACATACATCTTAGAATTGAATTTGTATTAACAAATGAATTGATGAATTGATGTATGGAAAAATCAAAACAATAGATTCGGTTTTAAAACATTGTCAAACATTCGTGTTTCTGAAGAATGGAAGGAAGGAAGGAATGGAGGAAAAAATATTGAATTGAAAGATGGAAGGAAGGATAAAAAAAAGGAAGAAAGGATGGATGAAAGGAAGGAACGAATTACGGATGGATGGAAGGAAGGATGTTTGGATGGAATGTAGGATGGAAGGAACGATAGAAGAATGGATGGAAGGAAAGAAGAAATGATGGATGGAAGGATAGGGAGGAAGGAAGGATGGATGAATGGATGGATGGATGGAATGATAGAAGAAAGGATGGATGGATCGAAGGAAGGAAGGAAGGAAGGTTGATGGATGGATGGAAGGACGGAAAACGGATGGATGGAAGGAAGGATGGGTGGATCTGAATGTGTATCAACTGAATTGATGCATGGAAAAAACAGACCCACATAGACCTGGTTTTGAAAGGGCGTCATTTTCTTGGATTCTTAAGCACGGTAGTGCGTGGATTGAGCGAGCAAAGTGAGCGATTTCCGCGTAAACTAAACTTTTCAACGTGTGTCTCGCTTTGGTCTCGCTATCTTTCATCTCTCACCTTCGTAGGAGATTACATCTGACGTTCTGCAGATGTTTCTTCAAGTGAGGGATCATCAGAAAGTGAAGTGATAAGACGCTCATGGAAAAGTCTGTACTGAGCGGGACGTAAAGAACAATAGTCTTAAAATAAGTCAAACAAGAAGTACATTGATTCAGTCATGTTTCTGAGGAAATGTTTGCGCTGATTGAGTGAGCGAAGCGAACGAAAATCGGCGTTTGTCATCAGCAACAGCGCTATTCTGATAAATTGCTTGATCTTTTGGCTTGACTCCTTGGACGCAAAAAAATAATATTGACCTTCTCTCGAGATAACCAATATCGCATACTACACTCGTATAATATGCTTGATCGTTTTTTATGTGGAAGAACTGTTTGTATCATAAGTGTTGCAGCAAGAAATCTCCTCGAGCGTAGCGAGACGACGCGGAATGAACGAGCGAAGCGAGCGACTCCGCTAGTTTTCATAAAAATGGAATTTATTAGTGTCGAACACATAATCTCACGTCGCAACAAGTAATTCTATAAAACTATAAGGCCTGATATAAACAAACAACCAGGGCCCATTCGTTTTCCAAAATTTACAGATCTATTCTGACTGGTAATTTCATTAAAACAAACTCGCGCATCAACTTTAGGGCACGTTTATGCAACCACTCGCTTTTGCATTCTCGCAGCTAGAAGCTAGAAATCACCACAAATTCCAACATGGCGGCGGTTTGATGTCTGCCGCCTCGCAACGAAAACAGCAAATAACGTGAGTTCAGAAGCGTTTGGGAAAATTGTTTCGTCATGAGGAATTATTTATATTATTGGCACGGATTATAAGACTGTAAGTATTTACTCAAACGATGTCGGATTTAGCTAATCCATTTAACGTTGTTACCATGGCAATGTCACCTTTGCCATCGTGATTGAGTTCTAGCTGCGAGAATGCAAAGTCGAGTCGCTGCGTAAACGCGCCCTTACAGTTCTTTAGGGTAACAAATGTTCTCTCCATGTCTGGACTTTACAACTCTTTTGCGTTTAAAAAATGTATTTTAGGAAAAAAAGACACGTCCCAAACCAACATGGACGGAGCAATGGCAAAGCAGCTAAAGAAAAACATCTGTGTTTTCCCTCAAAACAGCCAGAAGGGCACTACAAGAAAAAAAAATCGCTAACAATACCTGCCACGGCTATAGATCCTGTATATTCATCAATAATACAACATTAATTCAGTGACCACTAGCCTACTGCTATCCATACTCACTTACGTTTGTTTGCTTCAGGGAACAAAACCCTATAGAGGTCTCAGCGAGGCCATCAAAACTAATAGCCTTAAATAACTTTAAAACCTCTAACAAAATTTGACCGTCGTCTAATAAATAAACAATACGGAAAAAAAATGTGTCATACACAGAGAAAATAATGCAAGAATGCCAAAAACATTTTCGGCGATGAATGCTGCCTCTGTCACAGTTGACAACATTTTTTTAATAGTCCGTATTCGCAACATTTTCAGGGTGGTCCATTATCACCAAGAGAGATTGTGTAACATTTTCTTAGGAAAGTTCGCACACCTTGCGTAAAAACACAGGATAGTGAGGCTCTCGCCACTGTTTTTGTTTCGCCGCATTTTTTTTTATGGAAAGTTGCTCAGTTTGACAAGATCTTCTAAATGAGGTACCAATCGACTAAATTCCATCCCGGTCCTTCAAAATTGAAAAATATTAGTAAACGAACTCGGGCCCACCCCCCAAGTTGGTACCCTACAAGTAGTTTCTTTATATTCCTTATGGTAATATTAGTTACCACCTAAATTCGTCCCCTCCCCTCACTTCCCCCATTGTGTGGTTTGCGTGCTTTATGACGAAACCTTGTAGCAGGCATTGTCTGCAGTACACCTTTCAGCCTTCTTATTGGCTGTCATAATGAGTTTGCTGTGTGCATCTCATCCCAACCTAAGCCTATCAGATGTGAAATAGCTGACCAGCTTAAAGAACACAAGTTGCCCGAATCCGGAAAAAAAAAGACAACTGCCCCAGTTGCAACTCGAACCCAGAACATCCTGCTTATAAGCTGAATGCATTCGCAAGAATATTTTCGTTGATCAAGAACGAACTTTAGAGCTTCGAACATGATCGCATGATACCGCCCTAGGTAGTTCTCATCATTTACTTAAAAAAACATTATTGACAAGTGTTTCTGCTATTCGAGTTCCAACTGGGTCAGTTTTATTTTCTTTCATTCTCAGATATCTTGCATTCTCACAAGGCCAGTCTTTAAAGTGTTTGCTTCTTTCGAATTGTGTCTTTATTACGTTGCTTTGCTTTTGTTTTTTAGGGAGCACGAACCAAAACTGGGTTACCTGCCCCACGACGATGAGAGGGACAATTATTTAGGTCGGGAAATCCAAGCGTACGTTACATTTTTTTGCAATAATTTGTGCAAGTTCGTGTGATGAGCAATAATTAAAAAATTCTTAAAATCAGGAGTATATAAAGAGCCGCTGGAACGAGGAAGCGAACACTAACTGATTCAATAAACGTATTCTTTGTGTTTGACGACCCACGACCATTCGCCAAGCATGTCGCTTTTCCCGTCATACGCTGGGTTAGAGTCTTAAGACTGTATGACTTCCTCGTAACTTCGTAAATCTTTACATGATTTAATTCGTTAATTCCCCCCCCCCCCCCCCCCCGCCGTCAAAAGAATTGAGTTTCAGTCTTTCTCCATTAGATTAATGACGAATTTTGTTCAGAATAATGTGTTGTTTCTGAATGCTAAATTTGTTTAGGAACTATTTTAACGAATATTTAAACCAGAAGATTTATTCGTAACTTGTTTACAAACTGTTAAACCAAGGTCTGTCTACCCACGTTGCTCTTAAACGGTTTAGAAGTTAGAAGCGAATACAATTTGTTGAAAGCGTATTTCGAATGTAATCTTGTATAATAGGCTATACGCTAAAAAAAAAAAAACTAGGACGTTTCTTAAAGAAAATTTAGTATTTTGAAGTATTATTCGTAATCAGATTCTACTCAATATGCGTGATGAGCAGTTTTGAAAGTCTCGAATTATCGAGGTAAAACATGCCGAAATTATGTTTGGGCTTCGCTTGGGTCTACCCGAATCTCCAACAAATGCCTTAATCGGGAATAAAAATCATGTAATTATATGACATCCTTCCTAAGTTCTAAGAATATTGCCACAAAATTATCGTTCGAATAGGTCCACCGCTCCGAATTATCGAGCTAAAATATGCTGAAATTGTCTTTGGGCCTCGCTTGGGCCTAACCCAACATCCAACAAATGCTTTTATCGAAAAAAAAAAAACATATAAATATGACATTCTTCCTAAGTTCAAAAAATAACTACGAAATTCATTTCGAATCGTTTGTTTGATCTTTACACAGACGGCCAAACAAACGAGCAAAATGATCGTAAGTTAAAAGCGGACGATCACCAGTATTAATACTGCAAGACTGATGCTGATTTAATATTGATAATTTTTCTCCGTCACGAGTTATTGGGGGAAAAAAAAGTTGTGTTTATCAGCCTGGGAATGTAACGAGAAAATGAGAAACATGAGCATTACCTAAACTAAACTAAGTTCGAATAGTATACATTAACGACAGAATTACCACGTTGTAATCCCCGACTGTTAAAGCAAGACGGAGAGACTAATACCACATGTGGTATTATCCCATATGAAGTTTTATCACGTAGTATTTACGCCACCACCATGTCGAGGTACTAACCTTGAAATAGACGTTTCGAAACAAGAGTCTCTTGCAAAATGCTTATGTGTCCGTATGAACGGGAAATAACAGAAGCGACCCTGTGTGAGCGGATTTTACGTCTATACAGAACATTCATTTGTCACCGTCGTAATTGAACCGTGATAACAGGTGGCATTGACCTGTAATCCAGACCTCTTGTCCGCAGATGTTACAAATCGTCCACAACAAACACACACACCTGCACAAAATGGCACTGTAGCTATTGATAAAACTACGACAGCATTATTTTCTTATGAAGATGCAGTCCGAATAGACGAGATAAAGAGTTAGGGATTCGGTTTGATAAGATATAAGATTATCGTATTGTCTCGAGGTCATCTATATAATTAAACCGGTAACGTCCGTTTGTCCGTCCGTGTGTGCACGGTTGAAATGTGCATGCATGGCCGCTTTGATACATTTGACAGACTGGCTTTGACAGATTGGCTGGTATTGTTGTTTTACCATTACACTTTATAATTTTTAGGCAAGTGTTTCAATTTGGCGATCTGTTGGTATAATCCTTTCCATTTATGCAGCGTTTGATTTCGGAAACTCCGATCGCAAATAAATTACTTGTAAACGATCATAATTTAGAATGGGGTTGACATACAGCTCCATCTCTGATCTGGTTTTACTAATGCGTTACGCGTTAGGCCTAAGGCTAATGAAATGGCGACAGAGCCATCACGAGAGGAGCCGTGGCTGGTTCCTAGTCTCTGCATGTTAAGAAGAGATCGGCATCGAGACGTAAGCGAAAACAAGGTAAAATTAAAAAAAAATAAAAAAGCGAAAAAAGCCAACACAATTTCTGAGTTCAGTTGAGTTGAGTTCTGTTGAGTTTATTTCAGCACAATTTACAAGGAAATATTTCGCAAAAGACGAACCTGACACCACAAAAGCAGATGCCCGCATGTGGGTAAGGTCACACAAACACAAAGAAAAAAACTAAATATATGCTTTTAAAAATAGGAATAAAAGCAGCAATTTATATGAAAAACAGCGTTGCCAAAATCAAACAAAAGCATGATTAAGAACAAATTAATTAGAAAAAAAGTGGAAAAAGTGGACAAATCAAACAAAACATGATTAAGAACAAATTAATAAGAAATAAATTGAAAAAAATGTACGAGTATAATGCAACCAAATAAGAAAAGTTGTCAATATTAACTCAAAATGCTAAACAGCGTACCTCAGCTTATAGTTTTGAGCTAATAACTACTTACATATTTCTAGAACGAGTTCATCCCATTAATAAGTTTAATTTTGGTAGGCAACAGTTTAGAAAAAAGCTTTAACGTTTGTATCCCATGAAAGTCAACACTGTTAAGGCACACACATAAAAAATAAAGATTAGAGTTCACTCGAATTAAATGAACTATAATTTGGACTCTAATTCGAGGCAACAAAACATAAGACAATTCCTAAAAAAAATAAGACCCCTGTAATTCACGAATTAAACACACCGGTATCCCACCAAAACAGCGCGGAAATAACAGCGTACGACAAAACGACGTTATAACAGCGCGACGACAAAACAGCGCACGTCATATCAGCACGCGACAAAACAGCGCAGACGGCATAAGAGCGCAACGACAGCGCAAAAAGTTGTTTAACCCTATAAGTACGACCCAACGGGGGTATCGCAGGACCCCCCGCAAGTAGTATTTCGCAAAATTGCATCAAAATTTTTTTTTAACAGCAAATTTGTTGTACACTGTTTTCTAGCGTGTTTTGAGCATTTGAAGATATTTTCGATCGGATCTACGTTTTTTTTTACGAAATTCAAGCTTTGCGGAAGATTGCCAAAGGACGGTTTTTAATGTAACTTGAAAATGAGCCATAGCCCTCTGTTTGATAAAATAAATGGCTTTATAGCTTAATTTTGATATTCCCACTTGGTAGTGATTATTTCTACATAATTTTGCTGAATAAATTTTTGTTTGTTCTGATAACTATGATTATTTTTATAAAACCTAGTTTTATTTTTTTTTTAATATCATGTCCCTTGAGGTGCGTTGAAGTGTGTTGCGTTTCTTTAAAGTGTGTTCATCAAATAAAAATTATGAAACTAAAGTTTTACTATTTTGTACAGCTAATGAGGTGCCCTGATGGACACCAAAGTTTTAAAAAAATGTATGTATGTGTTGGTTCGTTCTATGGTTGAAAACGATGACGTTTCGAGAAGCATCAGTGCTCTTCTCAGATCAATATGTACAAAGCTAGTGCTCCACAATTTGCACACTCCACTAAAAGGAATTTTTATGTGCTGACGGGGGAGGCGTTGGGGGGGGGGGGATAATTTGTTGCGGTAATTATCTAGAATAACTACTTTTCAAGCTAGCGACTTAATTCACCTACCTATCGATTCCTTTCGTCGTAAAACGTGCGAAAATTATAACGAAAACGTGCGTAAACACTTATTTATTTTAAAAACATTATTTAAATACGTTAAACCGCTACTCACTGCACAGACTCACCGCCGCCATTCTAGGCGACGAAGGGCAACAAGAAAACCTGATTTCGATTACAACATTAGTAAACGGAAATTATCTCGTCCCATGTAGGTTATATCCATATTGTGGCTGGAATCATCGTCTGCAGGGGCGCTTCGATCACACTGTTATTTACATCGAGTGAGTGATCAGAAAAAGTATGACGCAAGCATTTGTGAAACATGGAAGTGACATAATTTGTGCATTGTTTCACAAATGCTTGCGTCATACTATTTCTGACTACACAAATTCTCGATGGGTATAATAGTGCGCACGAAGCGCGAACCGGCGGACAATGTTTTATACTGTTAAGAAATATTGGTATAAAAATAAAATATAAAATAAAATCGTCTACTTCAGCTACTGCGTCGCTTCGTAAATGAAGGTAATTTCCGTTTGCTGATATTGTGGTCGCAATCAGGTTTTCTTGTTGCACTATCATCGCGTAGAACGTCGGCGGTGTGCCGAGAACTTTGAGGTATTATTAACGTGTTTACATAATTCTTTTAAAAAATAAACAAGCGCTTGCGCACGTTTTCGTTATGATTTTCGCACGTTTTACGACAAAAGTAATCGATAGGTAGGTGAATTAAGTTGCTAGCTTGCAAAGTAGTTATTCTAGATAATTACCTTTGTTGCTTTCAGGCGCTTCTTCTGTATTACTTAGGTCAAAAATACGGCCAAAAAGAGTTAAGTTTTATTCAAACTGCAGATAAGAAGATAATAAGACAGTAAATAAAAATTGGTAAATAAAATAAAAAATTACGTATAGTTGAACGTTATAAAAATGTGGAGCTAATGCTCGACTAATGCTAGACGGAACTTGACCGGTCGCCAAGCAGCTTATGTAACTGCAAGGTGCACCATGTGCGTTCACACAAGGTGCACCCTGCTATTCGTAAATAGCGTGTTACACTGTCTCTTCTTGAATTGTTGCCTCTTTATTTACTGCTTGGAAAACCCTTTTTTTGTTTCCCTTTAATTTATTTATTTCATCAATTTATCCATGACGCCATGCCTTTTTTGTTCTTCAAGTGGAATGTATTGAGAGAGGTTGTGTGTAAGGCAAGCTCTGACGACCGCCATTTTGTCGGGCCCTTCAAGCCTAATCATATTTTTATTTACTTACTTCTGGTAAGGTAGATAAAACTTAACTGATTACCCCACAGATGTTGCCAGGAGAGATTTTTACTGGGATTGTAAATATACCACCAAGTTAATTCGTTATCCTAAAAATGTGGAAATAAATTAATTCTTAATCATATCAAAGCTTAGTTAACGGACTTAACTGCTGCTGCTGCTGTTAATGACGTCAAGGAAGGTTGTGCGTCACTGCCGGTCTGCTATACAGCTTTGATGATTGAGTACTGGATGCTGTTGCACTGTACTATTGTCACCCCCTGGTGATAAACCATAATTTTTGTTTCAACCTCTTTTCTGGCAGACATTTCCTTTCACAAGTCTTCTACGACGCTTCACAGGTTTTTACGGACTTCTAGGAAGAAATCGTGTAGTCTCCGTGTGATCCTCTGAACAGCCGTAGAAATAGTACCTAAAGCGCACATCGTGCAGAGGTCATATGGTCGGAGACCACGCGCAGTCACAGATTTGTTTCACAGTTCCCATCTCTCCCTAAAGTTCAGATGGCATGAGGTACGACTGCTAGATATGCTATTGATGTACGGTCTAGATCATACGAACAGAAAACGATGAATACCTATAGCCCTAGAATCAATAAATTCCGGCTTGTGACTATGTAATGACGGATGTTGTTCAAATGGGCTGTCCTAGAATGGCGTGAGTGTCGATACCAAAACACATTATTTTAAAACAGTTGATTTCTGACTTTTTCTCCTGTGATTTATTTTCTTGGCTTTAATTCTGAGCCTACTGTTATGTCAAGAAGAATTTCCCTCGCCATTTGGTGTATGATATCTCTAAATTCGAACTGGAGCTGCTTTGATTGCAAAAATAAAATAAAAAATTGTTCAGTTTTAATTGCTCCCCTCACCCCTCCTACAAAAATAGCCATATATAGCACTTAAATATTTAAGGCCTAAACCAGTCCCTCACTTCGCATTCTATCTGCAATATTAGGGAGAGTTGTTTGCTCACAGCCAACACGTTCTATCCGTCGAATTGCTGTGTGTATCACTTGAAATCGACACCGATCTTGGAGTTGAAACGTTGTAAACTGTCAATTGCACGAGCAATTAATGGCTATTATTTTCCCGATTACTATAGTTAAAATAATTACATCAGAAAACTTAGCTTGAGCATAGAATATAGTAACCGTATGCCATGACCATAGTAATAAATAGACATAAATCGCTGGAAATAAATATGAATATAGTAACTAATGTAGTAATGCCCACCCACTTAACATTGGCTGGATTCCATATAGAGCAGTGACACGACGTAGTATTATTGTATATAATTTTATGCTGGAGCCTTAATGGGTTAGCTGCAAGGGGCACTGCAGAGAGAAACAGAAGGGCGTCATACTGAAGCCGATGCTGTGAAGAGTGATTTCTTAGACCTAAAACGCGCGATTTTTGTTGTTGAAGACAACGTTATTTTAAGCCTAAGAACTCCGCTCTTCCGTTGTTTTTCCCTCCATTTTTATGTAGTGCACCTTGTAGCTACGCCCTCCAAAACCCATACTAGTGCCAATCTGGTGCCAATATGGCGGCAAATGTCACTGCTCTATAGTACGTCCACTATTTTCATTCTGTTATCGTGAATCCAACCCATCTTGTTTTTGGGGAAAGCGTAACCGACTGTTTCATGTGCCGGTGGTCCTGGGATGAAGCCTATGCTTATGCCAATCCCGTGTATTCCGGAAGAGAAGGGCTTTGAAAACACTGTTGTGGTCATATCATGTTAAACGATCCTGGTAATTTTATATGAAAATCATCCCACTCCTCACCTGATTACTCAAATGGACGTTTTGAATAATTAGTTTTTTCCTGCTAACTTGGTTCTTACCTTCAGATTTTTTGCTTCTTCTGTCTGTTGACGAATCTGTAAAATAGTAGGATGTTAAGCATTTTTAAGGCTAAAAAGAATTAAAGCACCACTATTTGTAGGCAATATACACTTTTAAATCATTATAATGTCAGTCCATTCTTCATTTGTTCAACAGAGGATGCTTCATAATAGTCAATTAGCTATTTACAGCAGTAACGACCAGCTTCCAATTAAAAAATTGATCGTTAATAAAATTCGTGTTTTATGAAGAATAACATACTTCTTCCAATCACACTCGAAGAAAGGTAAATTCTTAGCTTCTTCATAGACGCCATCATTACGGATCTTTCGATTAATTAAAGTGATTTCTGCCATGATTTCAAGTTGACAAGGCAGTAGACCAAAGGCTGATTCAATCATTTTTAAGCACCAATTCTAATTGGTGCTAACAATACTAAATACTGAAAAGATAGCTTTAGTATGATGTTAAAGCATAAGGAGAAGCATAAGGGAGTAGTTTTTGAGATAATAGTCCACCTCATATTCCACCACTCGTTATGAATCGAGACCCTAGACGGCCAACGGTCGAACGAATGACCATTGCGTAAAACGAATGCTAAAAAATTACACTATGTTGGATTTTATCGAATAAAATAGCCGAGTTCCTCGCTTTTGTCGCTTTGTTCGTTACGGAGAAAACTAACTTCAACATTGGGCCAATAGTTATCTTATAACCCAGCAGAGGTCGTCTATATTATCTTATTAGTGGGCCAGTTTAATAGTTCAACAAACTACCACTAGGGAGAAAACTGTACCTCAACATTGAGTCAGATTGTTAGTTCATAGCCCAGAAGTTGTTACCTAAACCACCACACAACTTGGTTAATTTAGGAGTTCCACAAACTTAAATAAATACTGATGAATAAATACACGTTGCCTTTTGGACTTATGTCAGACTGCCTGAGCAGGAAATTGAACCCACGACCTTTGAAACCAAAGGCCGAGGTCCTACCGCTGAGCCAGACTGACACGGCCAAAAGGAAACGTCCATAGGCAGCATTTAACACGTGCATATATACAAATAAAACGCTATTTGGGAGAAAACTTCAACTTCAATGTTGAGTTAGACTGTTAGCTCAATACCCAACAGAGACAATTGGTTAATTTAATAGTTCCAAATTAACTTCAACATTGGGTCAAATTGTTAAGTCATATTAACCTAGTAGTGATTATA
This sequence comes from Lithobius niger, assembly GCA_023313725.1. Classification (NCBI taxonomy): domain Eukaryota; kingdom Metazoa; phylum Arthropoda; class Chilopoda; order Lithobiomorpha; family Lithobiidae; genus Lithobius; species Lithobius niger. The sequence continues at coordinate 12,441 of JAHWFP010241430.1, forward strand.
TAAGCAAACACACAATAAGATTATATTAATAATTCCAAAAACTGCAATTAGTGAGAAAATTTTAACTCCAACATTGGGTCAAATTGTTAGCTCATAATCCAGCAGTGGTTATTGGTGGAGCGTAGCATAACGAACATCGAATTGCAAAATGTTGGTTGGTTGGTTGGTTGCACTTTTGTAGTCTGGGTGGAGCCCAAACCAAAAGGCGGATTGCTATGAAATTTACCACATTGCTAGATAGCCCCAAAGGTATTGCTGATCTCAAATTTGCCGTAAATTGATCAATTACAATCCATGAAATTGCGATTTTTCGAATTTATTGATCTCACACTCGACATTGTAAATTTGGAATCCTGAATAGTTAAGAAATGCCGAAGAAGCATACACTGTGCTGCTGGTAATCAAGTGAACTTCTAAAAACTGTCAAAATAAATCATCGTTGCTTGCTTATGGTTAGCAGTCTTTTTCGACGTAACTCAACGTAATAATAACATTTGATTATCGCATTTTAACCACTAGACGAAGGAAGGCAAATGGAACAGACAAAAGGATTCCTTAACGACTCACATTCGTTTCGTATGAAAAACAATGCTTGGAGGAATTCACCCAACATGTCGGCTGAACTCTGCGTTTACACTATCAACGGGAATCCCAAGTGTGAAACCTCAAATCAGAAATACTAAACTTGTAAAGATTACAAACAAAAACGTCAAGTGTGCCGTAAAAAAAGGGGTTATATGATTGAAGTTACACTTTACTTGTTAAAAGGTACACGGATAAAATTGATGATTTTTAATTGAAATAATCAAATGTATTGAGAAAATTGCATCTGTTTAAGTGCTGTTTGCTTTAAGTTTTAAATATGATTGGTAAAGAACAATAATACTTAAAACAGATGCAACTTTCACAACTGTACATTTGATTATTTCAATTAAACATCATCAATTTTTATCCGTGTAGGCTACCTTTAACAAGGAAAGTGTAACTTCAATCATATAACCCCTTTTTTTATGGCGCACTTATGACGTTTTTGTTTGTAATCCGTGTACCTTTTTTACGTATATGTTCGTCGCGCAACAAAGGATTATGCATGCAGTCGATTGTTGCTGGCCACTTTGAAACAATTCAACTCAGCTCTGAAAGCCTGCATTTACGAAATAAATACGCCATTCTATCGTTTCTAGCTGCCAATTTCGAAAAAAAACGTAGTTTAGTTTGGTTTAAATTTATATGCGTTTATCTGAAACACGGATTCTTTCGACTTAATTTATTCAGAGCCATGGCCCAGAGCCGTACGTCCCATCTATGATTATACATACAATCCTCTACACCCTTACTCACATCTTACTATTCTTACATTTTACCCTTCAACAATCAACTTTTTCGCAAACGGTCAAAGACATAACACGTGCACGAAGAATGAATCTGGAGTTTGCTGAGTGGCATTGTTCCTTAAATACAATGGTTACAACAATGTAAAACAATGAAAATGATCGTTCAGTGACCCATAACTCCGGAATGGATGGACCAATCGAAAAAGTGGTTCCTCTGAGGATAAGGCCCAGGGAAATTTCTAGCTAAGATCATGTTTCAGATTTTAGGTAGGTGCAGTAGTTTTTTTCTGAAACCGTGTCAGCCAAGAAGAACAAGAACAAAACAAGAAGTGAACACTTTTCAAATTTACGTGTGGCTCCGTACTCTTAAACGGAATTGCATAAAAGTTGGTATAAAGTTGGGAAAAGTTGCTATCTACTATCTGGCCAAGTTTGGTCGAAATATATTGAATAGAAACGGAGAAATTAGTAGTTTTAGTTTTGCTGGAAAGAGGACTTCAATCATATTATACACGGCTATCACCTTGTATGATACGGCACGGGCCACGATCGAGCAACACGCTTTGTGCGCAATGCATGCTGGGAAAAAGACGGCGCAACCACCGCGCCCTCTCTCGATAATCCTGGGCAACTAGTTGCTCTCAGGCTAACAAGCCGCCGGTTGCACGTTTTAACTTGATGGCGAAGATTCAATTTTGTTTCAAAGGGTTCAAAGGGTTTAACGAGCGTTCAATTTTGTTGATTTTATTTTTACAATGGTTGATATGATTTGATTATTAAGCTATAACCATTACTGGTCTTGACAATGGTTTAACGAATGAGAAACAACAGCTTATGTATACAAGCCATCTCTTTGGTTAAACAATTGTAACAGAAAATCAACAAACGTAAAACCTCACGATCAAATCATACCATCAAATCAACATCATCATAAAGTGATTACTATTGTGCCATCAGCTGCAATTTGTAAGTCTAAACTAAAAAAATAAATAACTGAGCAAAAAACGGCTTCGCCGTTTAGAAAAAAAAACACAAGAGCTCGTATCCCCATACTCGCAGCCCTGAAGGTACACGAATAAACCAACGGATTAGAGTTCACTCGAACGCAACGAACTATAATTTGTGTTCATTTTGTGTATGTATTTTTATCTTTCAATTTCGTAGCGTTTTACTGTTTATGGCGTCTATTTTATGTGTGTTTGTGGGTTTACGTTTTTCGAATTGGAGTTCAAATTATAGTTCGTTGCGTTCGAGTGAACTCTAATCCGTTTTCATTCGTGTACCTTCAGGGCTGTGAGTATGGGGATTCGAGCTCTAATGTTTTTTTTTCTAAACGGCGAAGCCATTTTTTGCTCAGTTAATTTGTTGGCTTTTTTCGCTTCCATTTTATATGTGTCCACTGTCCACCGATTTTTGTTTTCGAAAAAACGGAACATTAGAAATGGATACTAATGTTTAGGTTCCGCCGAAGGTTTGTCCCATGATTATTATTTGATGGCAACACATTAGCTTATTTCTGGATTTAGCATGCGTCATCTGGATGAGTAGTTGATTCTGGATTGTTTCAGTATCGTGGCAACAATCGAGGAAACAATTCAACTGGCTTCCCGAAGCCCGCATTGAAAAAGTAAATAAGTCGCTCAGTCATGTCGGCCGCCCAATTTTGAGGCCTCAAAATTTAAGACTTCCCACCCTACGGTTTAAAACTTGAAGATTAAAGGAAAAATCGAGACCATTTAATTTTGGTTCTCCACAACGAGCTAGCTAGCTCAAACAACGACAATGTTAGTTTCCCGGCGCCCAACCATCGTTGCATCTTGTTCGAGTGAGCTATAATCCGATATTGTGCGCCTCGCCTATTGTTACATGTTGCAGCATTGTATCATTTTGACATTGTTAGGAGCGCCGCCGCCGCTTCATGTCCAATTTTCTGAAATTCTCGTGCGCAATCGAACTCTAATAAGCACGGCTAATAAAATAATGAGTAGCTGTTTCCTAGAAGGAAGAGATGTTGGCACACTGTCCGTTTGTTGTTGCGCGGGCGTTTGTTTTTGTTGGTTCCCAGAGTTTTCCGTCAACCACACATGTAATATTTCGTTTGTGTAAAATTTAAATCTTAAAATTGTGGAAAATCGGACTGATCAACGCACAAGATCAGATGTTCTTGGTATCTATCACCAGAAAGGCCACTGAAAACTCTAGAGCCATGCCAAATTTATTTTTCCTAATAACAACGGTGAAATTGTAGGCGTTCAAATTACTCGTTCATTCCTGTTGTGTCTACAGGAAGAAGATGATGAAGATAATGAATTTTCGGAAAAACTAAGCTTCGAACCAAACACAGACGACCCAAAGTTTCACGACGTGAAATTGGACAGTGCAACAGTGACAGCATCCAGCAGCTCTCATGATGTAGCTCAAGAAGCTAACGATGACGACCAAGAACTAGATCTTCATTTGGATGATAGCATGATGGCAGTCAACAATTCCTTTACTTTTACTACTATCAATGAAAAACAGATACATAAAGCCACTGCTCTGAAGAAAATAACAAAGGATATGTCCTTTATCAGCAGACAGGCTAAGAAGATTATGTGGCTCAGCTTGTTATCCAGGAAAGAAGACACGTGTTTTAAACAATGCTGGCAGTGGACCAAATCAGACGTTAATAGCTGATCCTGCAGTTTTTCTTGTGCAGCCTAATCTGCAAACAGATGTGCATTAATGTTTAGCCATTGGTGTTGAAACCTCAGTAACTGTTGATGCAGTAGGAAGAAATATTGGCACTTACAAACTTCTGGTCAGTCAACATGAACAGGGAACCCATGAAGAATATGGTGAACTTGATTATTTTTTTGTATGGCAAAGTGCACGTTATTGCAAGGAAATTAATGTGAACGTTACCGAGTTCCATCCTCTTTTGCCTATACCTTGCATTCTATAAAGAAGTTTGTCTAACATTAACGATATGAGAGCTGCTTTCGACCTACTGACTGATGGAAGATCGAAGACAAGATAGTACCAAACCTCCAAGCATTACTTGTCAGTGCCTAACCACTAAGTATTTTGAAGTATCGATCTTAAAAGAACTTTCTAAAATTCGACTTGCTGAAGAATACACAACCACCTCATTTGAACATATTTAGGAGTGAGCATCAGTTTCTGCAACTAGTGCCAAAAAATGCCTGGACTTGCAAAGTTGAACAGTGTAGGCGGATCATTACTAAGTTGAACATGAGAAAACATATTAGTTCTCTTAGCCTAAAACATGACGTGCCCCCTAAATCTGTGGATTTTGTGGATGGATTCCAAGTAAGTATACACTTAAAACTTGTTTTTTTTTTAATATTGCACGGTAACCTTAGTTGGCCGACATCTAATTTGTGTTTAGTATTTTTCTTGCTTTTACTGCAACATTATGGCCTGTTCAATTTGGGGGAACTTCTGGAAAGGGAAAGAATAAAATTATTGGAATTATTCATAGTGAGTGTCCCTACTTTCGTAAACTCAGCTTTAAGTCTGCAGAGATTTCAACACATCCTGCACCAATCGGACACCCTACTGTAAGAAATGGTAAGTCTTTGAGTGTTCAGTAGGTTCGTCGGTAACTCCCCCAACAATTTGAGTGGTCAGTAGATTCGTAGGTAGCTCCCTCAACAACATTGCATTGGTAACAATGGTTTTGAAGAACATTATAAGGTTGCCCACTCTGGCTGTGAAGTTCAGGAGTGTGGAGTTATGCAAATAACCTGCTTGTCACCATGTAGCTGTTTTAACGAAAATAAAGGAACTAAAAACGAAAAGGTGTAACGAAAATTACTTGTTGTAACCCTGTTACTGTTGGAAATAAAGCCTGTGGACCCTGGGAAGAGCACTGGAATATTTTCCCTAAATATATTTTTTGCTGAGACCCACCCTTCACAGAGGGATTTTTTTTCAAGCAAATTTCATTTGGAAGGCCCACCCACGGGGGTGACTACATACAGGATTTTTGGCCATATGTTTCCCTGGCAGAAGCTGAAGCAGGTGAGGGAATTTTAATTCTTATTTCTAATTAATTTAAGCCAATCGTCATTTGTTGAATACTAGGCAAGTGGTCAATTTAGCCCAACTAGTCATTATTTCAATGTATGAGCAATAATGGGTAATTGACAACGTTTATTAATTGAACATTAGTTTGTACAGGGTGAACAGGTAAGTTGTGACCAAGCTTGATGGCTAAAGTACTACTTAACGATATGTTATGAGACCCGGGTGATGTGATGAGGCCAAGAGGAGGCCATTGATTGGACAAGAAATGGATGGCCTTGCCAAATGTTATCAAGGTCATTCAACTGTTAACTTCTTAAATATGCATCGCACACCATGAGTATAAATTAGGAATATGTAGGGAACAAAGAGACATCACCAATGCAAAAAAACAACGAAAATCAGAACAGATTTGCAGGACCTATAACGTACGTAAAGTGGCGACTTCGATCCCTGAATGGCATTTCATTCAAACACCCCGCCGTGCAAAGAAGCATTGCCTTCCAACGCACAGTCGTGCAGGAAAGCAACGCGCTACCGCTAGTCGACCTCCCTTGAAATGCTGCCGTTGGTTGGGGATGGACCATTTTATTCTGGGGGCGGGGGAAACCATTATTTTAGTAGACCCCCCCAAATTGAGAGGCTGGGACCGCCACTGAATTGAGAAGTGAACTACATGCAATGAAGGAATTATTTGTTTCCATTTTTCATCGCTTGCAACAATTGTGGAAGGTAGGGAAAACATGTATCCTTTCCTGAAAAACCTCTGGAGTCGCCTTGGGCTGAGAGAAATAAACAATTAACAAACATTCTATCCTCCAAATCATAAAATGGAATGAGTCGCACATGAAAGACGGAAGGCCTTGTGTCCCTTTAAGAGTTACCACAGGGATCAGTGCAACGTTTGCTCCATTTGTGCTCCCTCCACAACAAGGCAAGCCTGTAGACGATTCACGATGTTGTTGCGCATAGCTTCTAACATCTGTGCATCAATGCTGTAACATGCAAGAATGATCCTTTCTCTCAAAACAGCTAGACTGTCGGGTGGAGTGGCGTTTACTCCGGATTTGAGGTGCCACCACAAGAAGTCGTCTAGTGGTGTGAGATCGGGTGACCTAGCCGGTCACGGAACTGTCCCACCATAACCAGGACAGCGTCGCCCAAAGGTGTTGACTATCTATTCCTGACCGACTGTCGTTCTATGAAGAGGAGCGCCATCGTGCTGGTGCCAAATTGTATTTAGTTCTAGCAAAGGCAAATCATCAAGAAAGTCGGACAGTGACGTTTCCAGTAGGTCCAGGTAACGCCAACCATTTATGATGCCGTGATAGAAAAATGGGCCCACTAGTCGGTTCCCGTCAATGCCACACCATACATTCGTAGACCGTGTATCTCTTGTCGAATGAGGGTTTTGATAAGCCCAGTAATGAACGTAATAAACCTGGTTTCATCCGACCACAACACATTGAAAGTAAACTGTGGATCGTTTCGAAACCGAATAAGTACTTCATTGCAATAGTCGAAACGCCTTAGGCGGTTCTCTAAAATGTAGTCCCTGCTGGAAATGTACGTGGTATGGATGGTATTTGTGGTTGTGGAGTACAGCAACAACTCGTGACTGACTTAATCCGCATTGTGCCGCAGCATCTCACGTGCTACTGTGCGGATGGTCAATGAAGAATGCTAGAACTTCATCGTCATCCACTCTGTTTCCTGCATTGACCGGTCGCCCTGCACGTGGTCTATCACGAGTACTATCCGTTTCCCTAACACGTGCCACTAAACGTAAAATAGATATATGTGTAGGACGACCTCCGTCCGGAAATCGGTTTTGATATTCCCTGACCGCTCCACGTGCATTACGATTGCACCCTCCATACATAATGAGCATCTCGCACGCTTCTGCATTTGTATAGCGTGGCATGATGTAAAGTGGGACACACACACACAAAGAAAAAACTGGTTTCTAAGCAGTAATGAACGAAAATTGCAATAAAAGGATTAGTAATCCAAGCAGTTACTAAATGTTGTGAAACAAGCGAACATAGCCCTTTAAACTCTAAACGGCCAAAACAAATCCTAAGAAAGAAAATCCAAAGATAATGAATCTCTGGGAATAAATACGTATTCAGAACTCAAATGGAGGAAAGAAATCCAAAGGAGAACGACTGGAGAAATAACACTTCAAGAGTACAAATCTCGGAGAAATGTATGTTTTGACGTTTTTCCGCACAAGGTTATTTTTATAATCCTAGCAAGGTCTTAGCTTAGTCTTTAAAGCAGCTTCCAGTTACTGAACCTCATGTTAGCAGTCCTACTCAACCTCTAAGCTGGGGATTTCACAACCGACAACGGTAGCAGTTCAAGGACGTGTTGCTTCCCTGCACAACTGTGTGATGGAAGCCGATGCTTCCCTGAACGACTATGCCTTAGAAGGCGATGCTTCCCTGCACGACTATGCCTTAGAAAGCGATGCTTCCCTGAATGAATATGCCTTAGAAGGCGATGCTTCCCTGAACGACTATGCCTTAGAAGGCGATGCTTCCCTAAACGATTATGCCTTAGAAGGCGATGCTTCCCTAAACGACTATGCCTTAGAAGGCGATGCTTCCCTAAACGACTATGCCTTAGAAGGCGATGCTTCCCTGAACGACTATGCCTTAGAAGGCGATGCTTCCCTGAACGACTATGCCTTAGAAGGTGATGCTTCCCTGAACGACTATGCATTAGAAGGCGATGCTTCCCTGCACGACAATGCCTTAGATAGCGATGCTTCCCTGCACGACGGGGTGTTTCAATGTAATGCCATTCAGGGGTCGAAAGTAGCCATTTTAGGTACGTCATAGGTCCTGAAAATCTGGTCCGATTTTCGTTCTGTTTTTTGCATTGGTAATGACTCTTAGTTCCCTACATGTTCTAAATTTATAATCATGGAGTGTGATGCATATTTAAGAAGTTAGCAGTTGAATGACCTTGATAACATTTGGCAAGGTCATACATTTATTGTCCAATCAATGGCCCCTCTTGGCCTCATCACATCACATGGGTCTCATAACATATCGTTCAGTAGTACTTTAGCTGTCATGCTGGGATGGGTCACAACTTAATTGATCACCCTCTATACAGCAAACATGCACTTACGTGTGACTTACTAGTCTAGACACACGCCAATTTGTCGCGCTAAGTTAGGCAACAAACATCACAAAAAACGTCACATCAATTCAATTGTCGAGGTTGTAAACCATTGTACCGCGACGCCATAGCGTTAGTGTCTAATATCCTGAAGCATAGTTCAGCACATTTCAGCTACTTGAGGAAAAATAATAATGCGGTACAAAAGCTTAAATTGTGTTGAAATCGAGAGCAATGACCCACCTGACAAAAATTAACTCGTGTAGGTGCCAGCTAAGCTGCTTTCAATGCAAAATCTGACCCTCAATAACGGTGAAAATATGTAACTAGCTAGCTAGCTAATTCTAGTCCGCTCATCCCCATGTTCCCCATGTTCACCATGTTCCTCATCCCCATGTCCCTAATTTCCTTAGGGTTGTTATACATCGATTCCGGGATAACGATGAAATTCGATGAAATTGGACGAATGGCTGCAGTACAATACGAACTGCGTACCTTTTATGGTTTGGAGCCGGGGGTGTAACGGGGAAGGCGTGGGAGGGCGCGTAAGTACAAAAATATTGCTATAACCATTCTTAGTATTGTTGGTGTCGTCTTTCATAGGACGGCCAAAGTTCAGACAATGACAGCCTGTATACTAACGTGCGTGCCTAGACACACACTAGTGTATCACGATCAATCTATACAACGTTGACAAAGAAATTGTATTCACATCCAATTCATGAAAAATAAACAAACTGTAAAAACGAAGCAAAATATACAAAGCCGAAAACTGGTAAAGAGGCCACCAAGTTGAAGTGGTGCCGCTTCAGAGGAGTGAGATCAACACACCAAAACTAAACTAAATAAAACAAATTACATCAAAATTAAAACCAAACCAAACGCTTAAAAAGAGGTGACTAAGTTGAGAATGGTTCGGCCTCTAGGGAAAAGGTAGTAGCAAAGTGTTGAAAACCAATTTCTTGTTGACGTGGCACGTTGTTACACATCTGCACGGTAGTGGAGTTGAGTCTAATACACTATTTCAAAAAAAAAGGACTGATATCATATAAAAAACCAAAACTGGTAAAAGGGACCGCCAAGTTCCGAATGGTTCGGCCCTTCAAAGGTGTGATATCAACACACCAAAACATTTGCCAACTTAATCGCACCGAATAATACTTTGGAAGCTAAATGAAAACTTGAACATTGCTACCGAAGAACCATTCGGAACTTGACGGCCCCTTTTACCAGTTTTGGTTTTTGATTTGATTAAGATAACGTCGACTATGCATTGTTATATTTCTTACTTCAAAAACGGCTGCTAACAAAAATATCTCGCATTTAAAAGTAGTCTATTTCGTTTAATTATGTATAAATTGCGGCACCATTAATGTTGTATTTCCAGTTTTCATACGATTTTGTATTCGAATACACATCGTCTCACATTCACGTCAAATAAGAAAATTGACTACAAACTTGATTTAAGGAACGACCGGCAGAAAGAATCCATTTACGCTGCAACAAGCTTTATTCACCAGAAGTTGCAGTACCTCATACTATGTATTTAATAGGCTTCTCGTCACAAAAACATTAAGACACTTCTTGCCCTCATGTTTTCAGAAAACGCGACTAAAAATGAGCTTCAATTTAAAGGCTTTACTACGATTTCAACATTTAATCAGTTTCTCAGTGTTGTGTCGCAGAATATAAAAAATGCAGCAGAAAATCTCACAAATCATAATAAGACGTGTCACACTTTCGATATAATCAGCTTCTTGTCTTTTAACTTTAAATGTGCAACAGGTAATCGTAGATATGCCTTACCACAAATTGTACTTTCAAGGGCTTCTCTCCAGTATGAACATGTACTACCAACAAAATAATTGCACTAAGTGAGTAAACATTTTCCGTCATATTATCATCATAATATTTTCTTGCTGTTTATAAAGTTGAATTTCCTCATCTGCCCCATTCTGGCAGTTTACTTGGAAGATTTCATTTTTTAGTTGAAGCACGAGTGGCACATTACATAACTCATGTCATGGCGTGCCACCAAACTGCTTCGTCATTGGTTAAAAATAATATCGAAAAGAGTTTAGAATATAGCTTAATAAACTTTATTCGTCTGAGAATTCTAAAGAATACTTTAAATAAGAATTTATGAATAACATTGAGTCCTTGCAAATGATACTGAAGTTTTAAAAAGCACAAATTACTAGCGCCATCTAGTTTTGCAGACTGAAATTTTTGGTGCTTTAGTTCCAAGGATGGTTGAGGAGAGTCTCTGTGCTCGGTCAAACGCAGGCACACCACCCTAATACAAGTCTCTTACTCATTGTTCCTACGGAGCTTTTTATGTACTCATGGTTCTACCAAATATCGTTTCTTCTTTGGCTGCTTCTATGAACGCCTTCGAAAACCAACCAAGCCAAACTCAACCAAACTCATCCATCTGGAGACAATTTGGTACGTTATACAAATAGAAATCTCATGAGCAAACTCCACTCTGCCTAAAGACTGAACGAGTTTGGTTGAGTTTGACTTGTAGTTTTCGAATGTGGCTTATTGCAGTTGGAGGTAATATGACGTAACCCTCCAGCATGGCCGTTCTCCCCGCAAGATGGCTGCCTCCGTCGTGCTCAACCGGAAATAAGTTTGTTGTGCGAAAATAGCCTATTAATTGGTGCTTCTTGTCCGACCAGAACTATCGTTCTTCTTTGGTATTTATTGTATACTAGAGGAAGCCCATGCTATGCACGGGGCCGGTCACATTTCCCAGGACACATTTCCCGGGACATTTTCCCGACGACTTGTCAGATTGATCGCCACTCATGCCTGGCTCCTTTTTGGCTGCAGGTAGAGTGGGAGAGTGCATTTTCAATACGGGTGCGAGGAGGGGAGAAGTGGTTTTCCTTTAGAGTTTCCTTTAGGCTTTCCTTTTAGCCGGCCTCCAATATTATTATAAAGATTTATTAATATTCTATTTAGATTGCGACATGCAAATTTCTCTGTCTCTAACTGAAACTATTATATTTTCAAAGTTGGCATATACATTAAAAAAAAATTTAATCAAGAGAAACAGAATTTAGTTAAAAATTAACGCCTGAAGTTCACAACTTTCAGCTTTCAGACGATCACGCAACTAAACTGCATTTTTGTTTTTCAATCTTGCCATCAGAAATGTGAAATGAAATGCACAGATTAGCACTCAGGATTTAATTAAATAGAAAACAAAAAGGAACGCCGAATTAACCTTCCTATAACGTTTCTGATACCACATTGATCCGTAGTGTTCATTCAGTCTGTGTGGAACCTTACTGGTGTTTTCAAATGTTGTTCTTTTTTTTTTATTTTTACTTCTGTACACAGTATTGGTATCTTCTGTCGGTTAAATAACATCGTTGAAAAATCATAAAAAAATACTAGTCGTTATTCATCATTAATAGGTTGATAAACGGAAAAGAAGTAACTTGACTAAAATATGGTACTAAAAAAATAGGTAAAAAAAAAGTAAAATATTGTGAATAAGGTGTGTGTGTGTCTGTGTATAACTTACGATAATCCCAAACCATTCTGCGTTAAATATTACCAACAAAAAATAAATAAAATATACTCGATTATCTAAACACAATGAAACAAAGAGCTGTACTGCATTTGTGTTTTCGGGTTGCCAATAGGAAGATCGAATCGATTGGACAGATTAGGAATTGAGCTTTTATTTTAACGCTAACAGTATGGTAGGTATTTAACATTAGAGCAATGTAACATTAGCCATAACAGTGGAAGTAATCTATTGTTGTGGGCATACTGTAGATGAATCCAAGTGTGGGGAGGGTAGGCGCTTTTCATCCTGTGAGTCTAGGAAGGTTGAATGTACAAATTAGGTAGGGACAATCACCCAATGCTAGGTGCAACAGAATGAAGTCGGGATGCAAGTGTTCACAGGCGTGAGTTGCCAAGATTAGCAGTAACCTTGCATAGATATCCGCACCCTGTACTGAGTCACTATACAAGTAGAGTATACAGTACGTAGTAGATTCATGGTCCAGTGCACGGAAACCTCTATACTTTCTCATGCTCATAATTGTTTCTTTCACAGTCTTTTGTCAATACAAGTCATTACCGGTTTGCTTTACACTCGGTTCCTCCGTTGGAACAATGTGTACCTTCTGGGCAACATCCGTTATTGCAGCAAACAGCATTTGGCGTTGGGCAGCAAGCAGCAGTGTTATAATTAACATAAAAGCAGCACGATTGTTGAGGACCCGGGCAAAGTTTGTCTTTCAACACTTTTGGACAGTCATCTATTGCATCTGAAATCAATAAATTCCATTAATACGGGTCATCCAGATAATCAAACATTACAACTTAGTTCAGAAAGAAAATTAATATTGTAGATGAGGATGTTTTAAGATTACGCCAACTAGACATCCATATCACTATTGCAACAGCATGTGTACTCGAATCAAATCGGTTTGTGACTGGTACTAATAACACAGTGTATAAAAATGAAGGTACTCTTGTGAATCCTAAATTAATTAAATGCGAGAGTTGCTAAGGTAATGTTTTTCGGTGAGAATTGAAAACAATAAGAGCTGCCTAAGGTAGAGTAGGTCGTTACTCACATATATTTTAGGTCATTTTAGGAAACATAATAATGGCTGTAATTGAAATAATAATTTTAAAGCTATAGTGATAGATATGGTTGTCTCTGACAAGCCAAAATTCCTGCAAGATACTTACAATACACACACTTAAATATTCACCCAAAAACACTCCTTATGGTCTTGTTCACCTATAAAATGTGACAAAGATGATCACGATACAACGCAAAACAAACTACTGTTAAATTAGCTAAAACAACTGTTAAATTTAAAGCTGTTTATGAAAAAATAAACCATGAAGATTGGCGTATCGGTCGAATTTGTGCAAGGTAGATGGAAAAAAGAGTCTATCAATTTGTGTATCCATGGTCGTCAACCGTTAATTGAAAGACGTGCACGTGCTTTTAGGTGTCATCTAATTTGTGAAATCGTTTAGTTGTACGTTAATTTTCAACTGAGTAACATTAGAATTAATGTTGGAATAATGATGACTGATTAATTTGGTTCTAGGAAAAAACACACATAACAAAATGCCCCCGGAAAAAACGCTCCCAACAAAACACCCCAGGAAAAAATAACGCCACCAGGAAAAAATTCCCCCACAAAAAAAGCCCTAAGGAAATAATGTCCTTAAGTAAAGGATTTTTAATACGCATCTCCAGGTTCACCCGATTTCTTAATTAAACTTCCTTATGTAGTAAGGTTCTAAATTGATGGGGTTCGTCTATACGAGCATTAGTATGTTTCAGAAGATGTAAGGTTCCAAAAAATTTATTTTAAAAAAGTTTGAATTTGCGAGCAATTCTATGCCCCAAGTACAGATTTCTCTAGCGAATTAGTTTCTTTACGACATCCTACCCATTTGCATTTGATTCACTTATAGATGTACCGTTTTTCTAAAATACCTATACAACTTAGGCAGGGACATTACGATTGTTAGGTTTTTCACGTCAGTGAGATTAAAATTGTGTATGATTCCACAGAGATAGTCTAGAATAGGGAGATCTCAAGAATTGGAGACGGCAAAAGAAGTTTAGTTTAAGGAAAAAGTAGCTAAAAATTAATTGTAAACGGAGGGTAAATACGCAAAGAAACTTTTTTTAAATAAATTTCTTGGAGCAATAAATTATATGAACCAAAACTAATGCTCGTATAGATGAGCCGTCTTAAATCTGAGGCTCAGCTACGATGACCACCACTGGGGAATTCTCCTCTACTTGGCGGCGTTTTTTCCCTGGGGGCGTTTTTTTCTAGGGGTATGTTTTCCTGGGGGCATTTTCTTGGGGCGTTTTTCCTTGGGGCATGTTTTTCCAGGGGGCGTTTTGATGTGGGTGTTTTTTCCAGGGGTATTTTTTCGGGGGCGTTTTTTCCAGATACCGATTAATTTAAAGACGTAGAAATGCATGTGGAAAATATGAAATAGGATGGAGAATGGGTTCAAAAGTTATCATGTACGTATGCAGACAGACAGACAAACACACAGCCAGAGAGACACCAGCACAGGATCAGGATCTCTTGTGTTCTGCTTCACACCGCACATTACGAAAAATCTCAACAAAGTACCAAAGTAGACACTATCACAGCTGTTTGTAAACATCCTAAGGTGTTGTCCTGTTGAATTGTAGAAATGGGCACTAAAGAACTCAATTACCTTCACTTCTCCGTCGATTTTTTGCATCAGCATTGCTCCAAGACCTTCAATGGAAGCATCCGATTCCAGGATGAACGGGTGAGTGAAAGCTGGCAGTGAAAGGATGTTGGTCGATAACAGTTACATCTTCAGTCTTTCAAAAGCCTATTGATGTTCTTGACTGTTTACATTTGAATGCCTCGCAACCTTCGAGGTCTTCCCGTGCAGAATCCGTAGGCAGATGATGCACTCTGTGCCATTTCCTAGATACTTTCTCTAGGCTTTAGTAAATCTTTGGATGCAGATTATTAGTTGCTAAGGTGGTAGAAAACTCTAGCGAGGGAAAGGTAAAGCTAGCAGGACTGCAGTTGGATAGAAATTTGATTTATAATTTTTCGGAAATAACACTTACGGATTTTGTTTTACAATAGTGTGCAGGATTTACTTCAGGAGATTCAATCGAATATTCCAAGAAATCACTAAACGACTGCTGTTGTTGTAAAGTCGTTTGGTATTGTTAAGAATTTGGTGCAGTATTAGTTTGATAATAATTTAAGCCATTATAGCTTCACACAATCACATCAGTTTATACACAAATGTATACATCACAATAACACACCATTACTGATTTGGTTAATATTGATTCCATTAGATTTACAATGATTCAAGGATTTTAGTTGCTGCTCACTGTATTCAGCCTACAGAAAAGGAACTGATTTGACTACGTGACGAAACCAGCCATTGTTAATTTTGATGAAGAACTCTTAGGATGCTGAAGTTGATGACATCTGTCGAGGTGATTCAATTCTGTGATTTTGTGATAATCGGGGGTGGTGAGATAGTGTCCAAAATATGCCAAAATATATCGAATAGCCCCTGATGCTAAGGGCAGTAATTACTAGTAATGTTAAAACAGAATTGCAACAGAAAATTACAAGTAGCACATTAACACCAGTCACATTGTGAAACATACACGGCACAATGTTTAAGAAAACCACCCTAAACTGATCATTGAGTGGAAACGTTAAGAAGCTTAAGTGGGAATTAAACATACATATGTATGTACAGTTCCGGTCAAAAAAAACGCCTTCGTTATACGGAAGAAGTTGCAGGATTAATGAATGAGACTGAACGAAAGTGTTGATATCTCGAAAACTAGTGGACAGAATTGAATGAAACAAAAACTGGGTTGGTTATTATGCTATCAGCTACATTTCGATACGCATTACATGTAATGGTAAGTAGCCAAATATAATTGGCCGAGCGAGCAGCACGAGTTGATAACCAATAATATATCTTGTAAATTACTGGATAGAACTGAATAAAACAAAAACTGCATTAATTTTTATGAGATATGCTATATTTCTATACATATGACATGCAATATTCAGCAGAAAAATATAATATGCATTTCAGTCTTTGTTTCATGAAAATCCTTCCACTGGTATTCGAGAGATCATCAGATATCAAGTTTTTCTCGCTCGGCCAATTATTTTCAGTCAGTTAACGTAGTAGTTAATAAGGGTAGAAATACAGTAGACAATCTAATAAGCAGTTCAGTCTTTGTTTCAAGAAAATCCGTCCAGTAGTTTTCGAGATAGCTGATTTTCTCCATGGTTGTTATTACGACCCTCGATATAACGAAAGAGGGCGGTTTTTTTGACCGCAACTGTACATATACAATATGTAGCAGGTGGCCGAGTGCACCGGCCTCACCATCCCGACGTACAATCAAGTATACCCAACCCTGTAGTGCCATCTGTTGATCGGATTCGCCTTCAAATTCTGGTTGGGACACTTTTCCAACGTCTTTGAACAGATGGCACCACTTACCAAACCTGCCATGTCGCCGTCTGTTGACGGCCTTTAAGTTCGGGTTATAACACTTTTTCCAAAGTGTTCGAAGAGATGGTGCAGCATGCGCACAGTCACAACTAGTGTTTACCTAAAATATGATGGATATCATACGAGGCTGAGAGGTCAACCCCCTTATTCCTGTTTCTGGTTGGGAAGCCAAATAGTTACATGACTGCCTCAAACACCAGGAATTCCTGATTCAATCCTACCCTAATCCCACCCCTGTGCAGATGGTGAGATTAGGATGCCAAAATGCACTAGTGCTCATGTCCATCATTGTGGCTTGTAAAAATTTTCGCATTTCCTAAAAAAAACATTCACTTCGTCCCGAGATAAATTTAGCAAGAAAAAAAAAGAACTTTTATTCGACCATTTCTCATTTTCCCTCTTTTCTAGCATATATTCCAGCAACACACAAATGATTTAAGAGGGATGGTCAGCCTATAAAAACACTGAAAACATGTTTTGAACTATGGATTCGGTTAATTCACATAACCTAATTAATACATAAGCCAATAGATTAATGTAGAGGTCAAGCATTAAACTCGTACCATTTATTTTTCTGACATGCTAACCTAACCTGAAACGGTAACTTTCAGATTAGGGAGCATTGTCGTATCCATTATCCCGTTTTATTCAGTTGTTTCATGAGTAGACTTTTACAGAATTTGGCTTGGGTTTAAACGGCAATATTTCCATATCTACCGAGGCTCGCCAATCTACGCACACTGATCTGCCACTCTGCTGATGCAGGTGCTGAAATGAAATCGGTTGTAATTCACGAGCACTCAGAGGGAAATTCACTTGAATTATAGGAGTTGTTCTCTTGCCTACCTTGCACAGTAAGAAGACTTCCAAAACTCAGTCCTAAAACTAAAATGCACATCCAACATGTGGTGAACTTCATTCTGAAAATAAATCCGAAAATAAACTCTTAATTCGTCCTATGTTAATACATCCCAGAATTTAAAAATATTTATATACACATGAAATATTTGCTCAAAGAGCCTTCCATAGTGTTACGCTGACGTAAAACGCACATTGGAAGTCGAGCGTAACCTATCTGCTTATAACAGTATTTTTGTTACATGTTCATTGGCCTTTTTCTGCAGTGCGTAATTGACTTGGGCCAACTATCGAATCATGTGTTGTAATTAAGTATTTACCACAAATCATCTGCGCTACTCCTCTGCATAATTGACTTACGCTCAAATACAAGACTTTACAATTAATTGTTTACCACAAGTTATCTGTTTCACCATTCTCTGTATAATAGACTTGTGCTCAAATACAGAGGGTCAGACTTTGTAATTAATCCCCTCAAGGCATCTGCTTCACCAGCATCTGCATAACTGACTTACCCCCACATACCAAAAGACAGACTTTGTAATTTTGTGTACCACAAGTTATCTTTGTGCCTGCGGGGATTTTCACTTCCCTATCCTCCTTAGTTATGAGCTGGCCATTAAGCACATCCAGGTTGCCTTGAACTGTTGTTTGAGGGTTGTGTCTAGATGCTTGCTGTCGATCCCAATTCTGGCTTTGCTGGTAGGGACTGGTGAGCCTTCTGTTGACATCCTTGTTAGAATTTGCCAGCATGCCACTGCCAGGGGTCGGGTTAGGCGGACCCTCTCGCCCACATTATCCAGGATTATGTTACCTTGTCTCAGGACACTTGGGGTCTTCTCGGTGCTCCCACTATAGGGGCCTCCCATTTGCAATGTTTAGGTTTGGTTGATTTCCCCCCCCCCCGCCCTTACTTCGTTCATCACCCTCTTCCCTGGTTGTGGTGTGACGCTGCTGAGTGTGATCTCCTGGAGGGCTTCACCGTGCGATCCCCTGTCCTGTGTTCGAATTTACTGTGATGCCTTCTTTCACCGGAGTGTTTGAGAAGGCGTGTCGGAATCTGTGTCTCGCGATTTCACTTCGAGGACAGCTTTTTCCTTTAGGATTAACGACGGAAAGCCAAGGCTCAAGAAGGGATGCAAGCCTATTTACTTTGCCTTTTGGACTTATATATCAGGCTCTCTGAACTTGGGGAAGCGGAACTTTGCCAAAACCCATCATTACTTCACAATGATGGTCAATCCACCATCGACTTAATTAACTGTCTGGCCTGTTGAACCCGTTCAAAGCATATTCCAGAAAAGTGTGGTACGTCCCCGTCATGATGGATCTGGACCTACTGCGACTAAAGTTCCTGCCGGGTGAAAATCTCGTGATAGAACTTCCGACTAGGGCGTTACCTTCAGAACGTCTGGCTAGATTTCTTCCTCAATTCAATGTATATCCCGCTCTGACCTTAATTCATTTTTTTTTAAATTAGTTCTTATTTTCTTTGTTCCTTACTTTAACTTGGAAATCTGTTTACTCCCAATCCTATTTTACTAAAAATGCAAGGTATTTAATATTTTTTTCCTGACTTAGGAAAAAATACATTTTTCTCACTCTGATTAACACATTAACATTTGATATTGAAATTTTATTCAGACGGCCTGTTGAGTAAGGGTCGACCTAAGATCTCCGTGTTAAACTTTCAACTTTGAGAGCTTATAACTCCGTCAAAATTGAAAAATTTTAAACCTAATTTGGAATCTAGCCTTGACTAGTCAAGGCCTGTCTACAGTCCACAAATTGTGAAATTAAGTCCAGCCAAACCCGAGATACAGAAAGGGGCCAAATAGACAACTTCTTGTTCTTGTGCTCCGTAGATGTGCCCTTTCTATAAGGCTTTTTCTAATTGGTCAAGTGGTTCAGGGGTTACGGAGCTCTAAACGACCAGATTGATTGTTTTACATTGTTTTAAACATTGTTATTATGCAACAATGCAATTTAGCAAACGCCAGCTGCAAGACAAAGACTGAAGATTAAAGGATTTGTTTCTATTGTTAACATTAGCGATAGCCAGGTTAGTAAGGCCATAGCTATTTACCGAGCTTAAAGGCGGCGCAACAAAACAAACAACAAATTAATTATAAAGGTGTCAAACTTACCCCACCCCTCATCCACCACCACACCTATTTATTTCAATTCTCAAAGTAACACGGATTAATAAACAAAAACGTATCGTTAAAAGTTAAAAGTAAGGGTCTAAAAGTCAAAACCTGTAAGGAACACGGACAAGCTTCGACTATAAGGGTCTAGGTGTCAAATTTGGCCAGTAAGACGCTGCTAAGCATTAGACCCTTACTACCCGGTGATCATGTTAATGACTTAGTACGGAAAATTGGAAATCAGCCAACAGCGAAAATCATACACTAGAAATAACGTAGTTCAGTATGCCACCTTTATGCACTTACGTTAAATCGGAGTGGCATGACCCGGATTCGAACCGGCAACCCAGTTCGCCCCCAGATCACTTGCATAGCGCCCTAATCTCTCCGTTGCACTCCGATGAAACGTAAGTGCATAAAGGTGGTTTACTGAACTACGTTATTTCTAGTGTACGATTTTCGCTGTTGGCTAATTTCCAGTTTTCCTTAATGTTATTTCCAGCGATTACGCTTGTAGCAGGTTGTCTTGCTTGGAATCGCTGCCATTTTATCAAACCGAAAAAAAATGTCAACGTAAAGCAAAGTAGGAAACCCACACCCCCACTATCATTGGAACACCTCATGGGTCTTTATACCACGATTTCAGACAGCTGTTCGTCAAAAACCGGGTAGTAAGGGTCTAATGCTTAGCAGCGTCTTACTGGCCAAATTTGACACCTAGACCCTTATAGTCAAAGCTTGTCCGTGTTCCTTACAGGTTTTGACTTTTAGACCCTTACTTTTAACTTTTGACGATACGTTTTTGTTTATTAATAATAATATTATGCTTAAGCATTACGCACTAGGTCTTTATTCTCTCTGTACATGCGGGGGAGGAGGGGGTGTGTGGAGGAATTTACCCTTGTATACCTCTCCTTTCTCAGCTCCCTCCCCCCCCCCTCCCACTGCCGGGGGAGAAATCTGAAACTCTTACCCATGTCTCAAATTTGTTGCAGCAAATAATATTTTTAATTCAACTAACGCTTTAGTTTGCTATTAACTTATAACAATTACTCCCACGCCAACAATTGTACACTATCGTAAGATGAATTGTTGTCTTATTTATTTATTTATTTATTTATTACACTTACAGGAGTCTAACAGCCCATACGCTATGCACTCCTACGCTAAACTTAAACTACTTAACCTACGACATGAATACACATAATACCATGGAATTGGTCGGCTGGTCAGTTGGAATTGGTCGGTTGGTTGGAATTGTTGTCTTTGGTCGGCTCTACAATTATGCTAAAGTGATATGCTGAATTCTGTCTCATTGTTCAAACTACTATCTATTGTAGCATGCCTCTTCTTGGATTGTTGCTGTTTTATTGACTGCTTGGAAAACTCGTTAATGTCTTCCTTTAATTTATTTATTTCTTCAATTTATCCATGACGCCATGCCTTTTTTTTTCTTCAAGCGGACTGACTCTGTTGTGAGAGGTTGTGTCTAACGCATCTCTGATGACCGCCATTTTGGCCTAGTCTTATTTTTATTTACTTACCTCTGGTAAAGTAGATAAAACTCAACTGAATACTCCATAGATGTCCCGGGAGAGATTTCTACTGGAATGGTATATACAATATGGCTCAGAAGTCCTGAACCAGGTAGGCCTATATGGTATAGTCTATACAGTGTAGGCCTATACAATGTACACTTATACCATATTAGGCCTAAGGTGTACAAATCAACAAACTATGAGCAAAATATGCACCTAATGGGAATAGCAAATATCTTCCACAATAGGCGTATTAGTTTGCTGATTTGTACTGTAGCCCTACTATAGTACAAATCCTATAGTATATAGGCTATACCATATAGGCCTAACTGGTTCAGGACTTCTGGGACATACTGTATACCACCGAATTAATTCGTTATCCTGAAAGTGCGGAAACAATTAATTCTTAATCATGCCAAAGCCTAGTTAACGGACTTAACTGCCACGAACTGGAAGTGAATGATGTCAAGGAAAGTTGTGAGTCACTGCCAGTCTGGTACACAGCTTTGATTATTGAATACTGGATGCAGTCGCACTGAACTAATGTGAACCATGGAAATAAACCATAATTTATTACCATGGCTCTTTTTGGCAAACTTTTCCTTTCACAAGTCTGTAGTGACAATTCATAAATAGGTTTTTACTGACCTCTAGGAAGAAGTCGTGTAGTCTCCGTGTGGTTCTCTGAATAGACGTAGAAATAGTACCTAAAGTGCACATCGTTCAGAGGCCATATGGTTGGAGACCACGCGCTGGTCACCGATTTGTTCCACAGTTCCCATCTCCCCTCCCACAGTTCAGATGGCATGGGGTACGACTGCTAGATATGCTATCGATGTATGGTTCACTTTGGTAGTGTGCACTTGATCATACGAATAATAAATGATGAATACCCAGAATCAATAAATTCCAGTTGTGATGTTGTTTAAATGGGCAGTCTAGCGTGTCTCGGCACCAAAATACTTCATCATTAAAACAGTTAATTTGTGAAATTTTCTCCTGTGATTCATTTTCTTGGCCTACTGTTAAGTCAAGAATAATTTCCATAACCATTTTTGGTGTATGACATATCTAAATTCGAACTGGGAGCTATTTTAAATAAAAATTTGTTCAATTTTAATCGCTTTTCCCACCCCTTCTACAAAAATAGCAAATTCCACAGCATTTGAGTATTTAAGGCCTAAACCAGTCCCTCACTTCTCATTCTCTCTGCAATCTTGGGGAACGTTGTTTGCTGATGACCAACACATTGTTGTATGTAATCACATGAAATCGACTCCTGTCTTGGACTTGAAACGTTGTGAACTGTCAATTTCACGAGTGCTTATTCGCCATTGTTTACTCCATTACTAGTTAAAATGCTTTTTTAATTGCATCAAAAAACTTTGCTTGTGCATAGAATATATTAACTATATACCATGAATAGGAACAAATGTAGTAACCTTCCGTCCTTTTAAAATTGGATGGATTCATATAGTACGTCCCATTATGTTGTAAATCCAACCCATTATGTTTCAGGGACAGGATAACTAACTGTTTCATGTGATGGTTGTTCCGGGATGAAGCCTGTGCTTATCCCCACCCCGAATAATCGGCCTTGGAAACGATCTCGTGCACATATCATGTTAAAAGATCCAGGGATTTTCATAAGAAAATTTCACCACTACTAGTCTTAATATTCAACTGGTCGTTCTGAATAATTCGATTTTTTACGCCTGACTTGTTTCTTACCTTCAGACTTCTTGCTTCTTCGATCTGCTAACGAATCCGTAAAATAGAGGATGTTAAGCTCTTTAAGGCTAAAACGAATTAGAGCATCGCTATACGTGGATAATGAACACTTTTAATATCAGTCCATTCTTCATTTGTTCAACAAAGGATGCTTCATAGTGAATTATCCATTTATAGCTGTAACGACCAGCCTCTAATTAAAAAATTGATCATTAATAAAATTGATCGCTTTAAGGACGAACAACATATTTCTTCCATGCACGCTCGAAGGAAGGTAATTATACTCTTAACTTCTTGGTATGACTTCATCATTACGGATCTTTCCTTTAATTAAAGTGATTTCTGCCATGATTTTAATATGACAATGCAAATCACAAAAGGCTGATTCAATCATTTTTAAAACACCAACTCTAATTGGAAAAACAGAGATGTTAAAGCATAAGGAGAAGCATAAGGGAGTAGTTTTTAAGATAATAACCCACCTCATGTTCCACCACTCGTTATGAGT
The DNA here is from genome assembly GCA_023313725.1 of Lithobius niger. Lineage (NCBI taxonomy): Eukaryota > Metazoa > Arthropoda > Chilopoda > Lithobiomorpha > Lithobiidae > Lithobius > Lithobius niger. The sequence goes on from JAHWFP010241430.1 coordinate 35,779, forward strand.
GGAGACCCTACACGACCAACAGTCGAACAAATGATAATTGCGTAAAACTAAGAGCACGTTTACGCAACCACTCGCTTTTGCATTCTCGCAGCTAGAAGCTAGAAATCACCTCAAATTCCAACATGGCGGCGGTTTTACGTCTGCCGCCTCGCAACGAAAACAGCAAATAACGTGAGTGCAGAAGCGTTTGGGGAACTTGTTTCGTCATTAGGAATTCTTTATATTATTGGCACGGATTATAAGACTGCAAGTATTTACTCAAACGATGTCGGATTTAGCTAATCCATTTAGCGTTGTTACCATGGCAATGTCACCTTTCCCATCGTGATTGAGTTCTAGCTGCGGGAATGCAAAGGTGAGTCGCTGCGTAAACGCGCCCTAATACTAAAAAATTACACTGCGTAGTCCTCGCTTTTCTCACTTTGTTCGTTTGGGAGAAAACTAGCTTAAATATTGGGCCAGTCGTTATCTTATAACCCAACAGAGGTCATCTATATTACCATGTAAGTGGGTAATATTAATAGTTCAACAAACTACCACTAGGGAGAAAACTGTAACTTCAACACTGAGTCAGATTGTTAGTTCGTAGCCCAGAAGTGGTTACCTAAACCACCACACAACTGGGTTAATTTAAGAGTTCCACAAACTGTTATTTGGGAGAAAACTTTAACTTCAATATTAGGTCAAACTGTTAGCTCATAACCCAGCAGTGGTTATCTAAACAACACCACAATTCGTTAATTTAATAGTTTTAAAAACTGCCATTAATGAGAACATATAAACTTCAACATTGGGTCATATTGTAACCCAGCAGTGGTTAGCTAAATAACCTTACAATTGGGTTATTTTAACAGTTCCATAAACTGCCACTAGCGAGAAAATTTTACAACATTGGACCAAATTTGTAGCTCATAACCCAGCAGTGGTTATGTAAATAACCTTCCAATTGGGTCAGTTTTATAGTTCCACAATCTGTCACTATGGAGAAAAGTATGGCTTCAACATTGGGTCATATTATTAGCTTATTACCAAGCAGTGGTTACCTAACCATCCACACAACTGGGCTAATTAATTTTAATAGGTTGACAAGCTGCAACTAGGGAGGAAATTTTAACTTTGACATTGGGTAAAACTGTTAGTTCATAACCCAGCAGAGGTTATCTAAACAACAACAAAATTGGTTAATTTAATATTTCCAAAAACTGCCATTACTGTGAAAACTTTAACTTCAACATTTGGGTCAAATTGTTAGGCCGTGTTAACCGAGTGGTGGTAATATAAGTAAACACATAATAATGCTAAATTAATAGTTTCAAAAACGGCAGTTAATGAGAATACTTTAACTTCAACTGTTGTCGCAGGTACGTACGATAATCACGTATGACGCTGTACTGTCCATTGTTGGGGCTGCATACTTTTGCGGAGTTGTTGGCGGTTGGAGAATTGCAATTTTTTTACTTTTGGGTAAAACGTTGGCTAACTTTCATGTTGGCCTGGGCCCAAATAAAACTATTTATGTGAAATAAAAATGGCATGTTCAATCCGATCATCCCTGAGACCTCCAGCCAACATTTGGTAGCCGAATGTCGGTGATTTGACCCAGGATAAGCTGAAAGACGGCGATCTGAACACAACCGGACAAAAGGACTCAAGATGGCGACGCCCTTCCACAGAGAAAGCTAACCAACAAGAGTCCAGTATTTCGTAAGTTCATCGCTTGTCAAGGCGTTTACCCACAAACCTACCTTCCTAGCCATTTGTAGTCTATAATCAATATTTCCAACTCGCCCTAGCAATTATCTCTAAAAACCGTGCCATCTACACACGGATATATTTTGTTACAAATCTATATACTTCAAGATTCAATCATGGGTACCTTGAATAGCTTAGACCTATATTATAAAAAAATCAAATTGTTTAATGGCAAGGACTATTTGCTGTGGAAAGCAAAAGTACTCAGTCATTTAAGACAAGAAGGTCACCAAGTCACTAACAAATGCACAACCCCTTCCCGATGTGAATGCTGAAATACAGGGAGCATGCGTACTAGCAATAACTATGCATTGAATTTACTAATGAAATCCATTGATGACCATCAACTTATTCATTACTTGGAAACTACGGTCGCCAAGACGATTTCGGATGACCTCAACGCAAGGTACAATGCCCAGAACCAAGATGCCCAACTACGACATCTGGATGCCTTACATAACCCCGAAATGCAGTCACAAGAGACCATGGAAGGCTACTTATATCGTGTCCAATGATTACGTCATATTTGTCATAATGCAGGATGCCAGGTATCGGACAGTGACTATGTACATTACGTCTTACGTGGGGTGAAAAACTAACGGTGGCAAGGAGCCATTGAGAGTCTACGAGAAGCTAACCTAACGCTAGCCCGTAAGGAACAACGTCTTGTGGACGCTGGCTACAGAATTATTTCCTCTACCTGTAAATCAGTGCCTAGTTACCAACCATCTGTTGGCCATACCCTATCGATGACGTAACCAAAAAACCAAACGTTGTAGCAACAGTGATGGTATCCCTATGAATACAACCCAAAACCAAGGAATCTACAATTTTAGCCTCAAGATGCCACCTCGGATACGAGACTCCGTATCCAATGCCAATGGTGTCTAAGATTTAATCACGTGGAGGAAAACTGCCGAATGAAAGAGCAATATTTACGCACGTATCCCTAAAGAGAAATCTCCAATGATGGCAGAGCCACGAGATAACCGCTGCTCATATAAGTCGAAAACCCGAAAGCTGTGCATGGATGAGTGTGACATCTTCACCGAAAGCTCCACTCCCTATACAGAATCTGAAGAGGAAGTACAAACCGATGACTGCTCAGAGATGTTGAAACTGACTGCCACAAGCCCTAAAGCTGTCTCGTTACAGAGTATGCTCACAAGAGTGAATTTACCTTTACCATTGGTTACCCTCAGTCCACATTCTTGGCTGCTAGGGAATATTTCGCCCTCGACTCGGGCGCGACATCCCACATCACGTGCCGCTATGACTGGCTGATGGATTTAAGGGTCATCACTGCGAAAATCTACCTAGCATCCAAAGGAGCAAGTATTTTTGCCACTCGTCAAAGGGACATATGTAGAGAGACGCCCTACAGTATTCTCCGCCTACAGAATGTACTCTACGCTGAAGAGGGATCGGCCAATCTCACAGTTAAAAGGCGAAATATTATTGGGAGATCAACCTTTGCTACACAATGATGTTAGACGGTCAAATCTTACCACCCGTAGATTTTGCCTCGTGCAAAACCATTCTACCCACTAAGCTACAGTGCAACTACGAGAATTAACTCCCCGAAATGTCTACAACATGAATGCCTCTACCACCCGTCGTCTTTGGTGATGCCGAAGATGCAATGTGTAGGCACTCTCCATGGAATACATTTTGGAACACCACCAAAAGGGCCCTGCCAGGTCTGCATCTTATGTAAAAGCCGAAGTTTACCATACCCAAAAGTTGCGCCAATTCGATCGCAACGGGTTATGCAATTAATTCACACAGACCTCGCAGGCCCAGTCAAGGTTCCTACATATGCCAATGCAGGTTACCTATTGTTACTCATAGATGACTATTCATGCTATGTATTTCCCTACTTCCTCGAGCGCAAGTCACAAGTATTGGATGCATTACGTACATTTTTGCTGCAGAGACAAAATGAAACGTTACGGCGCCTCGTTACAATCCATACTAACAACGAACCAATATGGAAAGCAAATGAATTCGAACACTATCTAACCGAGAAGGGTACTAAACATCTCTACTCCGCCCCTTTCGCACCTAAGATGAACCCTATCGTGGAGAGAAGTTTCCAAAGCATCTTCAAATAGGTCACTACATTACTGAAACACAGCCGCCTCCCAATTTCACTTTGGCGATTCGCTGTTGAAACATCATGTTACTTACACAACATCATGCCGTCACGACCACGTTGTTCAAACCAATGATATATTGCGATAAAAAAATCTTTAATATTATTTCGACAAAATTCACTGCTTATATATTTATTCTAAAAAGTATGATATAGTCCACCATTCAATTATAAAAAAAAAAAAAAAAATGGCAATGCGTTGCCCATAAAAAATGCTCCACCTGAATTTTTGAACACAGTTTTTGAAATAAGTGCAAATAGGGACCACTTTTCTGGATCCAAAATTCAACCCTGATTCCGAAAAAGGGGTCCTATTTTTCGAAATAAAAAAAAAATTACTTTCGTTCAGTATAGCCATGATGCACTGTACTGACTGCCTCAAAACCACAAAAATGAACATAAAAATATAGTATGGGTGGGGAACACGTAGTGATGCTAGTTTAAATGACCTTGGAATGCACCTTCAAGGTCATCGCGATGTTAAGTTTTGAGCAACACGTCGTAGAATAGTGGTGTAAATTAGAAAGTTGTAGAGAATCCTAAGCCAATGCCAAAGCAAAAAAAAAAAAACAATGAAAATAGGACCATTCCCGCAGTTTTTTTCCTATCTAGAAACTTGTGGTGCGTTTTCCACAAAATTGGAAAGTGATTTCCGAAGTATGCATACATTTAGGGGGGGGTTTCCTTGAGGGGATGGGCATGACAGATTAATGGTTTTAGGCGATGTTGTTTTATTTACTGCAAAGGGAATTGATTAAGGTGTTACGTTTTATTATCATTCGTGTCAAGCATGGTTGAGTGGGAGTATTTGTCCAGACGAGTTTTGCATGTTCACTTCCTTCATGACAGTATGAAAAAAACCTTTCCAAACTCCCCGATATACGTGTATCTGAACGTATGCCTGCTTCAGGAAACCACTTTCCAACTTTGTGGAAAACACACTACACGTTTGTGGATAGGAAAGGAAATCTCTTTTTGCATCCCGTACTTCTGTGATATTTTCTTTCGGTACGGCACCTTCTCTGCTGGACACCCTGAAGACATGCAGTGAAGCTCTTAAGACTTACATGTCTGACGGATAACTCCTACCCTAATGGTAAGATTTTGTTTCTGTTTTTTGGCTTTGGCATTGCTTACGTTCCTGTACAAGTTTCCAATTTACACCACTATTCTAAGACGTATACTTCAATATTTAATGTCGTTATGACCTTGAAGGACCATTCCAACGTTATTTAAACTAGCATTAGTTCGTGTCCCCCGACCCATAGTACGTGTTTATTTTCGTGGTTCTCCTCTTAGTAGATTTGGAATGGCAGTAGGCTTCTCCAGACTTTTGCATCACCCTCAATATATATACCTATAACAGTGTCCAGTCTGAACTGAGGGAGGAGGCGGCAACGATAGATATGCTAAAGCCTCGCCAAAACTCACTGCTTGAATATACACAGAATGAAACTCTGGCAAATACACAATCAGAGCTGTGGAAGGACGCACTTTGCTCGAATTTCTTTCTTTGAATTATTGCAATTAAGTTTCATATCACTGCGACCTTGCATAACAAAAATTAATTTATGTTTTTTTTCCCTTGGATTTTTTTTCCTGGATTTTCTTTCTCTGGATTTTTACTGGAATTCTTTTCGTGGATATTTTTACTTTGGATTTTTTTGCCGTTTACCATATGTTATGTATGTATACAGGGTGAGGCAAAAGTCTGGTCACACACAAATAACTGTCGATAGAATGGTCCTACGTTGATTCTGAAGACATATTTGTAATGTAAGTCAGGTATGGGGAAGCCAATGAGGATATTTTCAATGACCTTGACAACAGCATTCAAGGTCATCCGCATTCTATCTTTGAAACGGCGCAAGATACAGCACAAAAGTAAATTACAAAGTCGTACGCGAGCATTAAACATGTCAAACTGCGAAAACAGATTGAAAATTGGAGCATAATTGCAATACTTACAAAGAAAACAAAATAGCAACAAAGTCTGCCCTGCAGTTAAGCTTAGTGGCTGCCTCTACAAGCGAGTGCACGTATGTGGTCAGAGTCTTTCCTGCGCCAATCAAATCAAGTGAACGAGTGCAGTTCAGGCTGCAATAAAAGAAAACAATATTGAGCCATCATTCACAAAACAGAAAGTCATGTTCGGTATGTGATTACGTTCTGATTTTACATTTACTATTTTTTTTCCGGCACTATAATGCCCCTTTGAGTGATATCCAGCCAGGTCGCAACAAACACCACAACGCAAAACGGGAATGAAAGTTCGCCAAAGAACGAGGCAAAAATTCTTTGAAAAAATTCTATTTATTCGCCGTTTTCTTCAAATGATTTTTTTCTTTATGGTTCCATACATTTCACAAAACAAGAAAAATAATCGTACCTTAGAAATAAAGTGGTTGTACGTTTTCTAGTAGCAGGGGGCATAAAGTTGGGTATAATTTTTCGATAACCCCCCCCCCCCGAAAAAATGTTTTTCCGCCTTTGGAAATGAAGTGTGGGCATTCGTAACAACAATGCGGTTTGGCTATTGTTGCGACCGAGCTGAGTGTCACTCAAAGGGGCATTAGTGCCGAAAAAAATAATAAATGTAAAATCAGAAAATAATCACATACCGAACGTGACTTTCCGTGTTGTGAATGATGCCTCAATACTTTCATTGAGGAAACATCATACATTGTTTTCTTTTATTGCGGCCTGAACTTCACTCGTTCCGTGCATTGATTGGCGCAGGAAAGACTCTGATTACATATGTGCACTCGCTTGCAGAGGCAGCCATTTAGCCTCACTGCATGGCAGTTACAACGTTCAGGTAAGACTTTGTTGCTATTTTGTTTTTCTCGTAACTATCATATTTGTTTGTCATACTTGATGCTCGCGTTCAGCTTTGTAATTCACTTTTGTGCTGTATCTTGCGCCGTTTGAAAGATAGAATGCGGATGACCTTGAATGCTGTTTTCAAGGTCACTGAAAATATCTTAATTGGCTTCGCCATATATGACTTTTATTACAAATACGTCTTCAGAATTAACATAGGACCATTACAACAGCAGTTATTTGCGTGTGATCAGGCTTTTGCCTTATCCTCTATACAGGGTGAGTCAAAAGTATCGACCCAATGGAACTGGTAACCGCATGATTTGGTTTAGCCATCAAACAACCATCGATCGTTGGTCACTACGGAGGGGGCCACGTTTTGGGATTATCCAGGGGTGCCCCCCACCCTGCCCGCCTTAAATAAATTTTCTGCTTCCGGTTCCTTTAGGAATAGGGGATTGATCCCGTTTTGAGATATGTGCGGGCAGTCAATTCATGGTGAATGCAGAAAACAGCATGTAAATCTGTCCACAACAGCAGGAGCCTTGACCGAAACAAATTAGTACAAAAGTTAGCTTTATTGAGTAGAATAATATCATGAGCAGTTGTGTGAATTGATTAATTGCATGTAATAATTACAGTAGGGAATAGCAAACGTAATGATATTGAAAAGGGTTCTGCTAGCACATGATTGTGAACATATTTGTAGCACTAGCACACTGGCATTCGCCCTAAAGGAGCCGGAAGCTGAAACTTTATGAAAGGGTGGCAGGGTGAGGGGCAACCCTGCTTGATATCAACACTTAGTCCCCCAAGTGTCCACAAAAGGACTTCTTTCTTGCTCACTGATTCCGGTGAAACGAGGTACCATCCATAACCGACGTAGACAGTATGTTGCAAGACAGACAGCACATTTGTTTAAACATGTATTCAAACCTCGGCATGCGGTTCAAGGTCGAATACTAGTTTGTTACATTTGTTACAAATCTGTGCTAGCTGAACCCTTATCAATTTCGCTACGTTTGCTATTCCCTACTGTAAATTATTAGATGCAATAAACCAATTCACACAACTGCTCAGGATATTATTTTATGCAATAAAGCCAACATTTGTACTAATATGTTTTGGCCATAGCTCGTGCTGTTGTGGACCGATTTACATGCTGTTTTCTGCATTTACCATGAATCGACTGTCCACACATATCTCAAATTGGGACCAATGCCCTATTCCTAAAGGGACCGGAAGTGAAAAATTATTTAAGGGGGGGGGGGCAGGGTAGGGGGCACCCTTGTATGATCTAAAAACGTGGCCCCTTCCGTAGTGACCAATGATCGATGGTTGTTTGATGACTAAACCAAATCATGCAGCTGCCAGATTCACTGTGTCGATACTTTTGACTCACCCTAAAGTATGTGCTTCGGCATCAGTCTGATCGGATTCGATCAGCTAAACTGTTATGGGGCAGCCAGCCCTGGATGTATTGCTCCAAAAATGTTACTTGTTTAGATGCACACCCCCCCCCCATCTCACTACAACTTCTTTCAATAGAAATCCATTTTTATGCATTTACGTTGCGTCGAAGTAGCATGACCAGTAAGTGCAGATATTTATTTAGCTGCAAAATAGTTTATCTCTGGCTGTCTCCTTATATTTGATTTATTTCATTATCAGTGCGTTGTATGTGTTTTATGCCGCGTGCGTGGGCTGCTGTTCGAATCCTATAGGCTACAAATCACTACCATCTGTTTTTGTGTTGCGCGACGGTGACAAATAGCTCTGTCATTGAAACTGTAAATTATCAACCGCATAGAGCCTCGAATTGAATCTTGTTGCAGTTTGCAGCTTGGACAATTCTCCAAGGACACAAACAGCCGAGTATTTTGCATGAGTGAGTGATTGGTATTTACCTCTGCCAGTTTACACATTTCAAGGTTAGTGGTTTTAGCGAAGGTTGGAATTGAAACCTGCTATCAGTTTTGTTGATTCAACTCAAAGCCAAACAGTAGTTATGACGTCAACATGTAATCAAACTAGACTGAAAACAAAATACCGTCACGGTAGGAGATAAAAACGTGCTACTAGAGGTCTAGTCAACCCTGCTATTTCCCCCCCGCCCCACGGCATTTTTTCCGTTACTATTTTTCATATGTCTGCCATGTTTTGATCCATCTTTTTCACAGTTGCAGGTTGTTTGCAGATAATTTGCTCCGTCTTAAATGCTTATACGAGTGAATAAATTTTTTCAAAGCCTAACTTTTTTTTAGTGTTGTATCAGTTTGACGAATTGCTTGCTTAAAAACACAATTAACTGCAAAGTTTAACTTTCAGTACTTTGGCTTAAGTCAATTAGGCAAAGGCCGGTGAAACAGATAACCTTACCTTGAAATGTTCTTTACTATATTCACCTTCGGTATAATTTTTATTACTGTTAGGATCTATTGAGCATGTGACTTTTATGTAAGATATTAGTGACTTTTTAAAATTTGTTTTCGTTTTACTCTTCTCTTTTTTTTTCATGCAGTCATTGTTGTTACCTGTTGACACCTTAATTCCTTTTTTTAATGGTCCCATGTTGCACACGAGTTTTCTCTGCGACACAGATTATCGCTCTTTTGAAAACGTTGCAAATGCATATTGAAAAATGGCGTCCACAGCCAGAACGTGGAGACGCGATCCACTGACCTGTAGGTATGTGGTTGATGACTGTTCCATACTTCAGCCACAGCATATTCCTCCATCTCGGTTGAGACCGTTAAAGAATGGATCCGAGGTCTTGACCCCCAGCAGCTTAGTAATAATAGAAAGAATAACGCAGGGTCGTAAGGTCCATCCACTTCTTTATTGCAGGTTAAGGCCCACGCATATCATATGGTCGCTCCACTGCTCTCTTTCAGTATCTGTTCATCTTGCATCATGAGCCTCATGGATACATAAACATGCGACTTTATGTATTGGAAGAAGAGGTAACTTGGCGACAGCATCACATGGCCTCCTGCAGAATGATGCGCATGGTTTAGTGAGATCCTAGGGGATGACTCCAGGCAGCTTGATACACAGGGCGGTCCAAAATTCCCTTGTACCCCACCAAAAGCCCTACAGCACTGGAATTACGCACATGACTCATGGGACTTTGTTTTGTCCCTAAGATGGGGCCACCCAATGAGCTTGTATTGGGGCGCCCTCCCCTCCCCTCAACCCCCAGATATTAAATTTAATTTAATTTAATATCATTAAATTTGCTCCTTTGAGAAATAGACAATTTGGAAATGTCCACATGGCCCGGCCAACGTGATCTCCGAAAATGGCGTGCTAACTGGATAGGCGTAATGTGTTTTATTACATCTTCAATGTAGCCCCTACGCCCACATGAGGGCTTCCCAGCACGGGAAAAGAAATTATTTGCTGCACCCATCAAATGTCTACAGCACTGAGATTACACACCTGACACATAGGGCCAAGGTTTGTCCCTATGGGAGGGGGGAGCCCGCATGACCTTGCATTGCTCCCTGCCTCCCTCATCCCCCTACTTACCAAGTTTACTTCTGTTCCCTACAACAAACATGGCTAACACCCGTCGGTTGGGCAGTTGATTTCTGACAATTCCTGTTCGGCGATTGATGACAATGGAGAGGGGGGGGGGGGGGAGGGAAATAGCATATTTTTGTTAGACGTATTACTTGAACGTTCCAAAACCAGGAGTGTTTTTTTTTCTGTTTAGATTAAGGAACAAAGATTAGCTTTGTATCTGTGGGTTGAGGGGGGCATGGTGCCCCAATGCAAGCTAATGCAGTAGCCCCCATCTTAGAGACAAACCTTGGTCGTTTGTGTTAGTTGTGTAATTTCAGGGCTGTAGGACCTTTGATGGGTGCACCAGACAATTTCCTTCACCGTGCAGGGAAGCCCTCATGTGGGCGTGGGGAGCTTCATTGATGATGTAATAAAACGCAACCCTTTTATCCAATTAGCATGCCGTTTGCGGCGATCATGTTGGGTAGGCCATGGGCATATTTCCCCAATTGGAACCAAACGTGTATTTCTCACAGGAAAAAAAGTTAAATTTTATATCTGGGTTTGTTGGGGGCAGGGCACCCCATCGCAAGGTCATTGGGTGGCGCCCATCTTACGAACAAAACAAAATCCTAATGAGTCAGGTGCTTAATTCCAATGCCGTAGGGCTTTTGGTGGGGTGTAAGGGACTTTTGGACCACCCTGTATAAAACTCACTACAACAATTACAATTGTGGAGATAGGTGGCCACAATAATTGGACAAAGGAGAATACAAGTGGAACAATGCAACTGGGCACAATTGTTACAAACATGACTGATTTCAGAGACCTGGAAGGCTTTGTTACAGAGTAACTTGACATGCAAAGGCTAGGTAGTTTCTACACATACAAAATACCACTTAGGTAGCCCGCAGGCGGATGCAAAAATATAAGGCAATTGATGAGTCCGTGAAGATAAGCAATCCGGACGTCTGTTGTACGAAACTGATATCTCTTCATGGTCGTGACAGTGCAAGGTGGGTGCAAATCACCGGTGAAGACATGTCTCGGAAATCAAAACCATGCTATGAACTTCTGTACTGCCCCAGTATTGTTGTATTTCTTTGCAAACACCTACTTCCGGCCCATGACACGTGCCTGAGGTGGCCTATCAACGATTTCCCGTACTCCCTTCTCTTCGAGTGATTTTAGTTCAGTCGCCATAGCATCATTCCACTGCTCTGCATCAGGATTTAACTGGTACTCTCTGTATATAGTGGAAAGGGGCCGGTGAAGATCGACGTGGGGATACTGATGCCACTCCAAAAGGAACGGGACCAGCAATGGAAGAGAGTATCCCACCTATCAAATCGAGGGATGAGGACAACTGACAGGAGGTGTCGAAGGCCCCTGTCCAAAAGGTGAAGTCTATGGAGTGAAGTGGATCAGACTCTAGAGAAGAGGGGACAGGTTTGGCCCGTTAGCATGCTGCAAGGGTTTACTTCATGTTCGGTGGCCCCAATGTTGTGGCACCCATTAGTTTATGAGATCACACAATACTACATTTGTCTGAGTGGCACCACCAGCACGCAGGGTACACGGCACAGGAATCACACGTGTGAAGGGAACCATCGTAATGTGAGGTGGCATGCTGTTGTTGTCACTTGACATAAATGGGTTATCAGGGTTTAGATGCAAGTACCATATCCACTCAAACGAGCGGGTTTCATCCATAGGATCTTCACAAGATGGGGGATACAGTGGATTCAAACTTGTACATTGGTATGCAGCCAGGTCATGTACATGTGGGGGGGGGTTTCAATTGGAGTGACTCCCTTAACAATAATGGTATCAAACGCTACACGTACAGGTTAATTAGAAACAGGATAACCAAAAATGATATTCCTTTTCCCTTGCTTATATGCCTCAGTAATTTCTGTGGCTACAGTAGCCCCGTCTATGTCGTACGTCTTATTTACGAGTAAATCATTGTTAAAGATGAAGTTACGACGGGCACCTAACATGATCAAGGAATGATGTCGTTTTCGTTTGCATAAACAAACACCCTGTGGTCGTATTTAAACATCATTAATTAGTCGGCATCCCAACAACAGATTTTTGCTTGCCGTCGACATATAATTTCATAATATATACCTATAAGCTGACTTAATGAATGACCTTTTCTATCATATTCAAACTTACGTGTGTTTGGATATGATAGAAATTGACCCCCCCCCCCACACACACACACTTATTAAAACACCAAAGGACAAAGCCCCATCGGAGGGTAGACCTATCTGTACCCTAGGGCTTAACGATCTATCAATAGTTTTATAGGTACGTCTCTGGAGACATAATGTCGCACATGAATCGTGTAAAAAAAATTGTTGAATATCACCATCCCAGTCAGTGTCACTGACACATTATGGGTAACATGTGGGTGGTTTACTGCACTAACCGGAATCAGGTTTGTTGACCCGGCCTTGGTTAAACAGGTGGCTAGGCCATAAGCCTTATGTTCTTGACACAAGAAAGCAACGTTCTGATTGTTAGTTGTTTTTGATTGTTAACAGCATGACGTAACGTCAATCCACTTCATGTATCGCATCGGTCATAGGGGCTCGGCGGCGAGGGCCATCCACCACCAGTCATTGGGGAAATACTTCAGGTCCTGCATATGAGGTAGGATTATAGTTCGGACGTGCAATGTACGTATGTCTGTACCCACAGCAGGACAAACGTCTCATGCCATGTGGCGGGGCATGCGGATGAATGGAGTCGCATACTCTAAAGTTATGTGATTCACTTTTACAATAGGCACAATTTTTCGTGGTATGTTGGTCGTTGTGGTCTATTCATAGATGGTCTATCGTGATTACATGATCGTCGTACATATCGTGGGCTTCATAGGCATGAGATCCATTGCATCTTTGCCAGTGAGTTATAGGAGAGTATGCTCATCCTTGAATACGAGGTTGTTGGAGTAAAGTCTCTTGGTCTAGACTCCCGTATCCTCTCTTCCTCGCTTGTGGACTAATTAAAAAAAACTATGTACTGGCAGTATGAGGCAGTAGTCCTTCTTGTTGGCTACAGGTAACACTCTCCAGCAGTTCTTGTTGGATTAAGTTACATGTTAAAGAGCGACCACCTCTCAATAACGCTTCTCTAACAATGCCCAAAGTAAGTCTGGAGATCCCTCTCTGTGTAAGCTTGCTCGTCTGGAAGCAAACAGCCCGTCTTAGGATGTCTTCATGTAGGGCATGCACCCTACAAATATAGGTGCCAACATCGTCAGTTGACCACATACAAATGTGCATAAGGTCGGCCAGTCGGTGCAACTGGTGCAATTGTCCTGTCCTGGCATATTCGTTGCTGAGGCTGTCCCGAATGGTTTCTTCATGCCTGGCTATCTGGAATTGAACGTAGAGATCAGGTGACATCATCCTTATCATCAAATTAGTTGACCTGGGATTGGGGGTTATTTTGGAGTACCGTATTGTGCCATCCTTTTTTGGTCGCCTGGGCTCTCCACACCCGACCAGTCTCTGGTCCGCTGAGGGAAACCATACTCTTGTAGGTTGCCTTAGGTCTACTAGTCCTCACTGGCTGTCCCTGTTTCTGAATGGTAGGACGAATGGATGGTAGGGCCACGGTTTTGTCATTGCTATGTGTTGTCATTTCAATTCAGTTACTAGTGTTTGATAGTAAGCAGTTGTTCAACTGCTCTATCATGGGGTATAGGTTATTAGGTATCGGTTGGACTGGCCTGTGGGGGTCAAGTGATCCTGTAGAGGTCTGCTACCTCGTGAGAAATAGTGTTCATAGCCAGAGAGTGGAAACTCGATCCACTGGCCACTATGCTAAAACTGCACTCAACTTCTTACTGAAGGAATCAGTTGAGGGCCGACTCTTGCAGACGCGATTGTTTGTGTTCTGGTGCAGAGAAAATAGTCCGTTAAAATAATAAAGTTTCACGACGAAATAATTCATGCAAACTATTCATTTTTTTTGGTAAAAGGAGGTTTAAGTTTAAGAAAACGTGACACCTTATTCGGTGATATTAAACCACCTGTTCCAATTTCGAAAATATGCAAGTCGTTGGCATGGTTACGACAATGGTTACGGCTCGGAACAGACGACGCAGTAGCTTTAAAAATGGCGGTCGTCTCTCCGCACAAGTATTTAAAACCCTAGCCCCAAGGAAAGCCCTTGACATCATCGCAAAAGTAGACAGTAGTTAATGTTTATATCAAACTTCGTCGACAGCATCCAGACATGTCGGTAAGTGACGTGGCATAGGATGTGGCAGACCGAAGAGGCGTTTCATGAAACGTAGTCTTCCAAATCAAAAAAGTATTTGCAACCAGCGCTGGTCATTTTATGTCGACAGCCAGGAAGCGTCCTAACTCCGTTGGTACTCGGAATCGGCAACAAATTTACGATGACTTCACACTTCCCCGCAGACAACAGATTTAAGACAAAAGATCCCCGCAGTTTCTAGACAAGGTACAGTTCCCAGGTAAAATGATAAGAGCGGCCATAAACGATAACGACGGTTTGCCAATTCGGGCGGAAGACAGCGTTTGTGGTGAATTGCTTGTGTTATTTCAACGTCTACGAAAACAATACGACAAATACCGAATTGATGAACTTGCTTCACGCCATGGTCATACTATGGTCAATGTTGCGTTTGCTTCACTGTGAACCGCATTGAAATGACATCGAGCCAGATCGAGAGATTTATTAACGCAAATGATCGAACATTCAAACTTAAAGAAGTCCAGGAACTTACACCGAAAGCACTTGCTGTAGTGACAACGGAAGAGTGAGTCAAACTTGTAAAACACAGTGAGAATGAAGAAAACAACTTGTGGAAAAGTGATGGAATGGCTGACATTATTGTAGAACGAATCGCCTGTGATGTAAACAATTCTGATAACTACTGAAGTTCAACAAATGAAGACACAGGTAGCTCAGAGTAGAACTGAAGATCTCTAAACATCGACTACTCTCTGCTTGAAAACAAAAGCTCTTTTCAGAGCTAAAAACAGTCCTATTTAGGTCTACAAAATCTTACGAAAGAGAAACTTCTG
>JAHWFP010241430.1:51187-75259 GCA_023313725.1 Lithobius niger
CCACCCCCACCTTTCCTGGAGAATTTAAAGTATGTTTAACTCAATACTGAATAAAGGCACACTAAAATCACGTATCCTCTCCCTAGTTTTGCTGCATCCTACGGCACCATAACGTTTGCAATATTTACAATAGCTTGACACGCAGCAAAACGGTGTCACACAGGAAAGCCACTGAGAATAATTTGCAACATTATAGAGGCTTTACTGACTGTAACAAATCCAGGAAACACAGGAAAGACAAACTGAAACTAAGCTCTTAAATAACCATACGCTAAATAAATGTATACATATAAATAAATATTCTTAAAAGCGCTACTTTTCATGTAATACCTTCCTGCATCACTTAGCTTGCAGCATGCATTAGGGTTATCGTGTTTGGTTTTTTTCCTCAGAAAGACTGTTTGCTCACTCAATCAACCCTGTGGAAATCTTGCAAGGTTATTCACGTGTTGGTTATAGAGAAATAGGGAGAGGGCATTTACTTAAAAAAAGTTATTAAAAAATTAAATTATCAGGTTTTTAAAATAAAAAATTAATTTCTATAGCATTTTGAAAACCATTTTGAATAGCACACAAAAATAAAAGCCGTGAAGAATCGTAACTTACTGTTGGTGTATACTTTGATATTTGAAAGTTCAAATCCGAGAAACTTCTTGCCTAATTTTAGTGATTTGCGAGCTTAAATCCAAAAATAGGGCAGAGGTGACAAGTGAAAATGTGAAATGAATCCGAAAATGGATTCAAAAGTTATCGCGCATACAGACGACAGACACCAGCAAAGGATGAAAAGCTCCTTTACTCTGCTTTGCATCGCACGTCAGTATATGTGAAAAAAAGTTTCAGGGAGTTGAAGGTCAACGACAACGTCAGGACTGGTCTAAAGAAAATATTTGTCAGTTTTAGTACAGCTGAGTGCGTAGGGATACGAACAAACGAAAATAGTTCGTAAAACGGCTCTCTAACTATTCCTCCAGTCAGAAGTTGCGTGCGGTTTTAGTATAGGCATGTGACTGGTCACTGTTCTACACTCCAGCAAAGCGTATTCCTCCTTCTCAGTAGACGCCATTAAAAAATTAATCTAGGGCATTGACCCTTAGCTGCAAAAAAGTAGAAAGAATAACGCAGGGTGGTAAGGTCCGACCACTTCCTTGTTATTGCTGGTTAAGACCCACACATATTATTTGGTCGCTCCACTGCTGTCTTTCAGTCCCCGTTCATCTTATATCACGAGCCTCATGGATATGATAAACATCCCGCTTTACGTATTTGAAGAGGAGGTGACTTGGTGAGAGAGCAATATTTACAGCATCACATGGTCTCCTAACAGGTACAGCATGCCGTAGTGAGATCATAGGGGACGGATCCAAGCAGCTTGATATATAAAAACTTACTACTCCTTGGTAAGTAAAAAAAAAAAAGGCGGGGGGGGGGGGGGGGCTAGGCCTAACCTCTACGCCTATAAAATGGCGGCACAGGGAGACTCAGTAGAGGTGACTCAATGGCAAAAAAGCCAAGAGAAGAAAAAATTAAAGAGAGGAGCCCGGCGACTATGATTGCGTGAAGATAAACGATACAACAATTACAACTGTAAAGAGAGCTGGCGACAACAATAATTATTCTACAAGGAGGAATACAAGCGGAGGAATGCAACTGGGGAAATTGTTTCAAGCATAGCTGGTGGCAGAGAAGCACGGAAGCTTAGTGAGAGAGTAACTTGACGGGCATAGACTAGATAGTTACTAAACATACAAAGTACCACATAGTGTGTAGGCTTAATAGTAAACAACATTAAGGTGGGATTAACAGAGACCATGTCGGAAGGGAAGGGGACTGTTTTCCCCACTTATATTATGAAATGCTATGCAGTGAAATAAACTGATCAACCTGTCTAAGTAATTAGAAAGTCTGAATCAGTACCCGGTCAATTAGGCAAAAATTGGTGAAACAGATGGCTTGTTGGTAAACAATTAATTACCACATATGACTCAGTGTTTAGGAGCGAGTTAATTATGCAAAAGCTGGTGACAAATGACAATTATAAAACAAGTCTCTTGGTATTTGGGAGTAAGTCGGTTTGAGGGCTGGTGAAGCAGATACCTTGAGGTAATTAATTACAAAGTCTGATGCTCAGTGTTTGAGTACGTGTCTACTATGCAGAGGCTGGTGAAACAGATGACTGGTGTTAAATTAACAACAAGATATGACTCGGTTTTTGGCACAAGTCAATTATGCAAAAGCTGGTGGAACAGATGACATGTGGTAAACAATTAACTACACATTTTGGCTCTTGGTATTTGGGTTTAAGTCAATTATGCAGAGGCTGATAAACGAGATGACTTGTGATAAATAACCAATTACAGGAAAGGACTCAGTACTTTAGCACATCAAGTCAATTATGCAAAGGTTAATGAAGTAGATGAGTTGACAATTAATTACAAAGTCAGACCCTTGGTATTCGGGTGTAAAATCATTATGCAGAGGCTGGTAAAACAGATGATTTATATTCATTACAACGCATTACAACACATTAAAAAAAAATTGACTCTCTTTTTTCCCTTTAAGGAGATAGGTTATGCTGCACTTCCAATGTATGTTTAAAGTCAGCATAATGCTGTAATGCTCTTTGAGCACATCTTTCATGTACTTTGGATGTGTAAACATACAACGAACTGAGAGTTTATTTTTCGTTTTATTTTCAGAATGAAGTTCACCTCATGTTGGCTGTGCATTTTAGTTTTGGGACTCGGTTTCGCAAGTCTCTATACTGCACAAGGTAGGAAAGAGAACAAGACGAAACGGCTTCCAACAACAGTTAAAAAAAATTATGCACATAATTCATACATCAATGGCTTAACGGAGAATAAAAATTCTTAACTTCGTCATAGATACACAATTTCCCATTACTCGTCTTCTTTCTTCTTCAAAAATGTCTAGTAAAGTTCAAAATTTTGCTGGTTCATCTCCACGAGCAGTTTACTTCATATGACTGAAGGCTCTAAGAAATTTATTTAAATAAAAACAAAGCTTAACTAAGGCGTAAGGCGTTCTGGAGCCTTCATAGAAGTTAAGTCAAAATTATCGATACAGTGATCAGCAACAGACTTCTCTACTGGCAGGCAGATCGACGTAAACTGTGTCTGTAACTCCTCTATACTTCGCATAATGTTACTGAGCTTTCAAGAAATAAAGGAACGACTACATGTGAATCTGCTCCTGATTAGAGTGACTTCGCTCTAATCAGGACTAGATTCGGTAGTCGTTCCTCAGCGAAGCAAGCAGAGCAGAGTTATTAAAGGATTTGAAAGCAAACTTTGTAACGGCATCACGAAAAAACTGTCGCTCGGAATGAACTCTAATTTGTTACATAGTTGCGGCCATGTAGACACTAGGTTTACCACCCAAAAAAATCGAGATCGGACATGTGTTGGAGGTATACTCATTAAAAAACGGTACCGTGGTAAGCCAGTAGGAATCTCGTAGCTCCGCTAGGAAACGACTGTGGTTAATGAATATGTTGTGCTGGTATCTGCATGTGATCGTGACATTAGTATACGTTGGCTGCTGCACCAACGGAACCGTTCCAGGTGAACCTAACGTAAATTTCGTAACCTATAATTTCAGCATAAAATACAACTTAAATCGACGTAGCAGCCACTTGCCAACGTAACCTGCTATTAAAGGACTCTAATGTAAACTTTCTTACAGAATCAAGGAAAAGCTACTCCTTAGAATGATTTCAAATTTGGTACATAGTCGCGGCCATGAAGAGTCATGGTTAACCACGAAAAAAAAAAAACTGAGATCGGACATGTGGTGGAAGAATAAACGCCAAAAACGTGCCATGGTGCTCTGGGTGAAATAATGTGCTGCGCTGCCACCTTACTCGTGATCTCATCGTTAGTGTGTGCTATACCTGCTGCTTGCCAACGGAACCGAATCAGATGAAATTTATGTAAAATTCATCATAAAATTGCAGCATAAAATACAGCGAAACGAACTGATTGTGGGTGGATGAATGTGCTGTGCTGGCATCTAGGATGTAATCGTGACGTAAGTGTACGCTAGCTTCTGCTTGCCAGTGGAACCGATTCAGGGCAGCCATCTGGAGTGCAATCGCGATGTAAAATATGGTAGCCGTAACGCTTGCCACCGGCAATGATTCAGCGCGATCAAAAATTGACATTGAAATTGGAACCAAGTTTGCCGATTCCTGTTTGCATTGATGCTTCGCTCTCGTTTGTCGGCCGCATAACAGATGGCGACCTATTTCAAATTGTTCTTGCAGATAACATCCTTACTAGATGAACTTTCACAAAACATTTAATTGTCATCACTACTTCCCTTACAATTCCCTACACTTGCCTACCACAAAACAATAGTTCAGACCAATAATTTCCGTTCTAAAATTTACCTTCTTGTAGGATACGTGTCTTCAGCATCAGCAACCTACGAGTTCTTCGTCATAATCAACAACGTTTGGTTTCGACAAATGACCAAATCTGTTCCCTTTCTAAAGGCCGAATACAGTGAGCGGCCACTTAGTATCAGTTAGACGATGGCGTTCGGCAACAATAAGGTAAGACTTTCGCTGTTTACCCGAGTGGCGAAGCCACGAGGGCAATAAAGCGAAAGTCTTACCGCATTGTAGCCGAACGCCATCGTCTAACATATTTGTACAACGACGAGTTGAATCTTTAGTGAACGAGCCATTGTTGCAATAAAGCGACAGTGTTAGCGCATTGTTGCTGAACTATCGTCGAACATATTTGTACAACAACGATTTGCATTGTTAGTAAACGAGCCATTATTGTGATAGCATAACATGCCATTGTTGGCGGGAATGTTCTTTGCTCCACTCCGTTTTTTAAACTCAATAACTGCAATAAATTTCATTTATTTGTTTATTTTAATACATTGTAACTCTTTCCTTCGGGTCTTTCGTCAGCTGCAATAAATTTATTATTTTGAAAACATTGATATGTATTCGAATATTCGTTCGTTAAGAGCTTATTTTTAATTTTTAGAGTTAGTATTTAAGTTTTACTGTGTGCTTCTCGAGTCCAAGTCAATGCGCACTATGTTTTTTTTTCTCTTCCTCTTTCCCTCCCAACCAATTTGTAGTGGGAATGATCCATGCATTTTGGATTGCTCGCTTGTAACGGGGGTGGGGGGGGGGGGGAATTACAGATGAGTGCAGCAGTTCTTTCTAAAACATTTAAGAACTAAAGAATTAGGCCGTCAGTCAGGGTTATGGTTGCCAGTTGATAGATGACATCAACTTCAATATCATACGTGAAAGGAAAGAAACCTTGGTGGATTACGTTCATTCCGTATTTTACTGCAGTTGGCAATTTAGCATTTTTTCTGGTGTGTATTCCAAGTTGCCTTGCCTAGAATGTTAAATTAAACTCGTGGTTACATTCGTATACCTTGCATTGCCAACAGAATAAATAAAACTTAGGTATTTATTGAAAAACTTTTTTTTTTTGGGGGGGGGGGGGGGCGGGGGGGGGGGGTTGGGGTAATCATGACAAAAAAAATTTGAACGAATATTCGAATATTTTTTTTTTGCGAATATTCGAATATGCTTTTTCTCAATTCGTCCGACCCCTAATGTAAACATTGCTAGCGGTAATCCAAAGGCCTTCGTTTTCTTACTTACGGAAGTAAGAACCCCACGCATGAGTTTTCTACGCCTAGAATTTTTTTTTCTGCTTTAAAAAATTAATAGTTATTCAGTTAAAGTGTGAAATAGTTTAATAATACTTTAGAAATTATTTCGATACGTAAACATGGACAATGATTGTATTTTCATACTTAAGTAGGAACCAAAGATTTTCTCACTTACGTAAGTAAGAAACCCACGCCTAGCCGTGGTTCTTACTACTGGTAAGACAACGGTTTCATTGTTGCAGCATTGTTGCAGCAGTGTGTCTTCGTATCAGTTAGACAACGGCGTTCGGCAACAATGCGGTAAGAAGGCCGAAGTCGATCGAGTGCCGAAGGCCAACACGAAATCAACACAGGCTTTCTTACCGCATTGTTGCCGAACAACGTTGTCTAACACACTTGTACAACGAGACCAATGTTGCGAGTCGCGTGCAGTCTCAAATTCCTGAAAGCCGACTCCATTATGACTCTACAATGGCGGTGGCCAACATAGCTGACGATTTGTTTAATGTTTCAGATACAGATGTGTTGCTGTCTCAAATTCTTTTAAATGTGGAAGGTGAATGTATTTCGTACGCCGCTGATTCGCCAGCAACCGCAAGTAGTGTTAATAATCTTTGCTTTTTCGATGGGTTCCGTAGCGTGCAGTCTTCATGGTAGTAACATTGCAAGTCCAACAATGATTTCATTGTTGCAGCCGTGCATCTTCACGAAATTAAGGCACGGCTACAACAATGGAAGAGTTGTACAAATGATATAAATCCACTACTGCAACAATGGTCCAACAACGAAAGAATTGTACAAAACCAATAAAACAACGTGAATCTAATCTAGACACACACTAGTGTGTCGCGCCAAGTTAGCAACAATCATCACAACAAACATCACATCAATTCAATTATCGAAGTTGTAAACCACTGTAGCGCGACGCCATAGCGTCAGTGTCTAATATCCTGAAGCAGAGTTGAGCACTTTCAGGTACTTGGGGAAAAATAATAATGCGGTACAAAAGATTAAATTGTGTTGAAATCAAGAGCAATGACCCACCTGCCACAAATTAACTCATGCAGGAAAGCCAGATAAGCTGCTTTCAATGCAAAATCGGACCCTCAATAACGTTGTAAATGTGTAACTAGCTAGCTAGCTAGCTAATTCTAGTCCGCTCATCCCCATGTTAATTTCCATAGGGTGATTATTCATCGATACCGAGATAACGGGAAGGCTTCCAGCTATGAAATTGAACGAATGGCTGCAGTACGATACGAACTGCGTACCTTTTATGGTTTGGAGCCTAGGGTTGTAACGGGGATGGCGTGGGATGGCGCGTAACTATGAAAGTATTGTTATAACCATTGTTAGTATTGTCGGCATCGTCTCTCATTGGACGGCCAAAGTTCGGACAATGATAACGTGTATAGCTGACGTGGTGCCTACACACACACTAGTGTAGCACGATAAATTTAAACAACGTTGCCAAAGAAATTGTATCACGTCCAATTCATGAAAAATAAACCAACTGTAAAATCATAGTAAAATAAACAAAGTCAAAAACTGGTGAAGAGGCCATCAAGTTGAGAGTGGTTTGGCTGTTCAAAGGAGTGATATCAACACACCAAAACTAACGAAATAAAGCAAATTACAACAAAAGGTAGTAGCAAAGTGTTGAAAACCAATTTCTTGTTGACGTGCCAATTTATTACTCATCTGCAAGGGTGGAGTTAAGTCTAATACACAATTAAAAAAAAAGTACTGATATCATATCAAAAACCAAAACTGGTAAAATATGCCGCCAAGTTTCGAATGGTTCGGTCCTTCAAAGGAGTGATATCAACACACCAAAACATTCGCCAACTTAATCGCACCGAATAATACTTGGGATGTTAAATGAAAACTTGAACATTGCTACCGAAAGTGGCAATATTCTAGTTTTCATTTAACCTTCGAACTATCAAACGGTGCGATTAAGTTGGCGAATGTTTTGGTGTGTTGATATCACTCCTTTGAAGGGCCGAACCATTCGGAACTTGGCGGCCCCTTTTACCAGTTTTAGTCTTTGATATGATGTAATCGACACTAACCAAATCTGTAATGGTGTGTTATTGTGATGCGTACACCAAGGTAGACATCACAATAACAAACCATTACAGATTTGTGAAACGATTCTGTGAAGCTATACGCTTCAAAAACATTCTGGATTCTATAAACTAAGACTGCGAAAACTAAGATGTCTTAACCATACCAAAGATTTTCTAACAATAGCAGTCAATTCGAGACGTATTGGAATATTCGATTAGATCTCCTGAGTTAACTCCGTACACTTACAAAACAAATTCTACAAGCGTTTTTTCTGAAAAATTATAAATCAAAATTCTGACCAGCTGCAATCCTGCTCGCTTTCCTTTCACTCCTTAGACTTGTCTACCACCTTAGCATCTAATTATCTGCTACTAAAACCTAGAAGCCGAGCCTTAGGACATCTAGGAAAAAGCACAGAGTGCATCATCTGCCTACTGATTCTGTAATGAGGCATTCAAACTTGAAACAGTCACGGGCCATTCTACATGTATTGAGTAACGAAGCTAGCACAGGCGAAATACAATAAAAACTAATATTTTTGTACCACTAAGCGTTACCTTCATCAGAGGATGGTAAAAAGATAAAAACGCCTTACATAATGGATATCATGATGGCTATCATGGTGGCCACCAAACAGATCGATGTAAAGAAGCATGTAGGCTTCAGCATGTTCACATAGCGTTCACGCATGCTACGTGAACCTGTTTAAGCCATCGTGCTTCTTTATGACATTTGGTGGATACCATGATAGCCATTATGTAAGATGTTTTATTCTTTTTATATTTTTACCATCCTCTGATGAAGGTACCGCTTTTCTGTATATTGGTACCGAAATATTAGTTTTTATTCTATTTCGCCTGTGTTAATGGCTTCGTTTCTCATTACATATCGTACTCCGTATCCCTGTAGCCCAACCTACAATTCAATAGGTACAACGCCTTGGTACGATTCTAGACAGCTGTGACAGTGTTTACTTTGGTACTGTGTTGAGCCTTTTTGTAATGTGCGCTGAGAAGCAGACCAAATGTGATGCTCATCCTCTGCTGGTGTCTGTCTGTCGGTCTGTACACATGCTAACTTTTGAACCCATTTTCCGTTCCATCTACATCATTAAAGACGTATGATGTGTGCGTGCGTGCGTGCGAGTTTGTACATCTACTCCTCTGGAACCAAAGCACCTACAAAGATGGGAGTAGGACCAAACAAAAGATAATTAAATTACGCTTCGGTTAGGCCTATTTTCATCGCTGTAACTTGACATTATGACCCTCAAATGCGCGAAAAACCCAGAAAAAATAACATCAAAAATTTTTTTTTAACCCTCGTGGTGTTGGTTCATGACATCGAGTGACAAACAAAGCGTCTCGAAGATATTAGTTACGTCCTGAGATAATATGGAAAAAGAGGCATGCAATAAATAACCTAAAAGGACTACATATTTTGCAACACACCACATATACAGGGTGTCCCAAAAGTCAGGGCTCATCCAGGTGATATATCAGATGATATATCGGGTGTTCATGCTGATAAGACGGGGATTTTTATCGTTGTTCATGCTAATGGTATACCATCATCGTTTCTTATGATGAACAAAAATAAAAATCCCCGGTATATCAGCATGAACACCCGGTATATCACCCGGGTATATCACCTGGGTGACCCCTGACTTTTGGAACACCCTGTAGATCTTAAAATTGGTTTTGTATTGCACGGAAAAATCAAAACCATAGACTTTGTTTTAAAAGGGTGTCAAACATTCGTGGATTGAGCGAACAAAGCGAGCGATTTCCACGTAAACTAAACCTTTCCAATGAGTGTTTTGCTTTGCTCTATCAATCTTTCATCTCTCACCTTGGTAGGGGATTACTTCTGGAGGAGAAGACGTACAAACAAACAAATCCTATGTTTTGAATGATGTAGGTGAAATACAGACGTGCTGAGGTATGTGATGAACGAACTGTGAGAAACAATTGCAATTAGTTGGCGTCGAAATAATCAGTAGGCCTACATCGATTTTGTGATGCTCTTGGAATCAAAGAAAGTACATGAAGCATGGATCGACGCCAATGGAGTGTGCGAAGCGAACGATATGGCTAGTTTCGTATTATCCACATGCATTCTACGCTCTCCTTGTAGATTTAAGTTCGCAGCAATAAAACTTAATTAGAGCTTTCGTGGATTTTCAATCTTAACTATATCAAAATTAATCCGACATCATTGTTCCAACATGTCTAGAAGCATTTATTACACATTTATATGAATCGAAAAATACAACAGCAATAATTACACAACGGACTTCGAAAAATGTACAAGAAAATGAAAAAATGAAAGGTAATTCAGGAACACTCAAACACGAAGGTAGGCATAAAACAAATTCGCTAAATCCCATTCCGAAAATAGAAAAAGCACCAGCACGCACTTTGCACTTGAAAAGTAAAGGCAAAATCCCCCACAAAGGCGCGCACGGTCGACGAAAACAGTTGGAGCACACTAATGTATTCGTCGAGGGAGGCACTAGTAGGAATGGTGTTCATGATTGAAGCGGCGTTCCCCCGTTGAGCAGCCACCCCGGTACGTTGGAGAAGGAAAGCAGTAGACCTCTTCTCTCCAGTGGCCCTGGAAATCCTGCGACCGATGTCATGGATCAGGCCCAGGCCATCCCGACCAAAGGACCCCAGAGTCTCAACAGCCACAGGGCAAAAGAAGTACCGGTTGTCCAAGTAATCGTCATTGGATTTCTTCTTGGCTTCGGCAGCGGAGGAGGCGCTCAAAAGCTCCACGGGAGTCTGGTAGAGATAAGACGGTGCCAGGGTGTCGGTGCAGGTGAAATCCCAAACCAACTGACGGCCGCCAGCCCATGGGATCAAAGAAATACCACCCGGACGCTTACCGTTGTCCTGGTCGAGGCCAACAGGTTCCAGCTGGGCTGGGATCCCAGCAGACACAAGTGCACGCTTGATGATGTCGTTGACGGCGGTGTGGCGAGACAAGCGACCAGCACTTCTCTTGCAACTCGAGTCGACGACGGCTCCGCACGGACACACGTGAGGTTCGCAGACGCGGCAACCCAAGCGAAGAGTGACGGCAATCCTAAAGGCATCGTCGTCGAGAAGTGTGCCAAGGTGGGGGGATGGAAAGGCCTGTAGCCAAGCACTGGATTGTTCCAACATTAGTTCTAATCATTATTCAGTTGAAATCAATGTACAACTAAAAGATTTGACACGTAAAATGACACCTAAAAGCACGTGAGTTCACGCCTTCTAATTAACTATTGACGACCATGGATACACAAATTGATACTCTTTCTTCACCTACCTTGCACAACTACGACCGTTACACAAAGCTTATGAGTTCTCATGGTTCAGTTATTCATAAACCGCCTTAAAATTATTATTTCCCACCTAATATGACCTAAAATCTATATGAGGCCTACACATGTGACATGCTGGCAAGGGACAGACAGTGGCTATTTTCCACTGTCGTTTCAAAGAGTGACTTTTTTTACAGCCCTACCGGCTGAGAAGACTATTGCAACGACTTTGTCCGTCCGTCCGTTTGTCGCTTTTTTCAACTTCGCAACGGTACCAGATATTGACGACCATTGTTTACAACGTTAGATTTAGTGTGAGAAGTTAGTTAAATAACATGGCAAATTAAAACATCGTTACTTCCTTATAGCTAATAAAATTCTTCGACATAACTAAATTAAATAATAACATTTGATCGTCGATTTAAAATCCTAAGGTAACACTCAATAAAAACAAATGGATTTTAGCTTCGTTTAAAATAGTCTCGTCGCATTGTTGCATGAATGAATAGGCTACCGTCGAACCAAATTCTCCATTAGGCCTATATCTGCTGCTTACGAAATTCAAACCTCATTTTTTAAATTAGGCCTACAAATGAAAATTAGGCCTAAAATCATGTTACCATGGCAACATGAAGTTACTACGAGTCGCTGTTGGCTCCATCAACAGCGTCTCTCTCGTCATTTCCCTCTGATCTATATAGGCTATGTTGCGCATTATGTTGTAACACTGTAACTGTGTGCCTGTAGGCGCACCGTGTTTCAAAAATGAATAGGATTACTATACAATCCATATCTCCGTAAGCTGCTATTTATCGAAATTAAAACTGCTGGATAAAATTAGACCTAAAAGCTGACAATTATGCCCAAAATGTAAAATGGGCCTAAAAGCTAACACATTTTTAACCGACAATTGTGATGGCTATACTGCTTTTAATTAGTATTAACACTGCGCCAGTGTTAGTAAGGGTCAGCCAGGGTCTCTGTGTTAAACTTTCAACTTTGAGAGCTTATAACTCCGTCAAAAGTGAACATATTTAAACCAAATTTGGAATCTTGCCTTGACTAGTCAATGCCTGTCTTTAGTCCGAAAATTGTGCAATTTGGTCCAGCCAAACCCGGGATACAGAGAGGGGCCAAATAGACAACTTCTTGTTGTTCTTCTTGTTGTTGTTGTTCTGGGGATACTTTCTTCTGTCCTCTCTACAGGTTAACTTACACCACCTAAAATGATGGGAATGGGCTCAAATCATAGCTTCGTAGGTAAGCATGTGCCTTTTCAAGGTTATTTTAGTGTAACTGAAATAGTTATTTAGAAATAAGCCATGACGTGCTAACTGAAACAATGCTATTTTGCTGAGGAAAAACACAAATTCTCCTTACTGTAACCAAATTCTCCCAACGAACAATTAGAGAGCATTCACAAATTACGTAACACTTTTTTCTAGCAATTTAAACTCCCCCTCCCCTCTTTGTAACGCCAGTTTAGCGAAAAATAATTTTGCAAAAATTAGTGTGTTTCGTAGCACTTCGTCGTACTCCCCCCTCCCCCACCCCATCATAGCAGATGGTAACACATTTTCTCGACCGCTCTTACCCCTCCAGGTGTTACGTATATGTGAACGCTCCCTTATGTCGGTGTAGATAACATTCCTGTTGTGAATACCATTCGGTTCGCACACAAATCCTACTTGTTAAATGTTAATTGCGTATTGATTGGAGCGTTCCGTGCAGCCAGTTCCATGTTCCGAGCAGGAAAGGCGCCTCACATTCACTGTAGGTACGAACCCTACACCACAGCTTGTGTAATTACTCCCACTGTTAGGTGTAGATAGGAATCCTACCATCTCCGAATAAATCTATCGTGTTTTTAACCTACGTCTGGCACTTGGATAATTCCGATTGTTTTCATAATTTGCACATAGACGGGCCAGCTATTTGTTGGTACAAATGAAACAATGAATGTACCATCGTCGCTGTTAATTTGTAATGGCCGGCATCTTGAAATCCGGGCAGGGCCGTGCCGGATTGGGGGGGGGGGGGGGCCAAAAATGGCAACAGGGGCGCCAAATTCGAGTGTTCAAATTTAGAAAATAATTATTTTTTTAAAATTTACTTTAATTGATTAGCGGTTATAAGAAAGGTGGGAAATGAACAAAAAGAAAGTCATCAGAATTCATCACCGAGCAGTATGGTCCGGTATTTTCTTCCCAATTCCGTAGCAAACCAACCCATGCCAGCCAGCCATGTGACTGATAGAAAGCCTTCGGTAAAGAGGAAGCGATTAGTGAAAACGTGGGTAAGTTGGGGTGGGTAGTATTTTACTGGCAGATTTTCCACTGACAAGCGTAAGCAAAAGGACTCGGGGGCGCAGGGTTGGACCAAGAAAAAATTACGTGCAGAAGAAAACAAAAAGATGCAAGAGCATCTAAGGAAAAATTCGTAAAAAAAAAAGGAGGTACCGTGTGTTTAATAGTGTATGAATTTTTCCTGGTCTGTGTGCATCGCGTTAAGATTGTCTTTTTTTTTTTTTACTTGGGGCTTTTATTATCTTAAAACATTTACACTGTTACCAAATATATCAACCTAATGTTTTAATTATTTTTTCCCTGGCTTTCTCTTATAATAGTTTGTGCAGTTAGGATCTCGCCGTTCGGAAATTTAGTGATTTGACCTGTTGGTTCTCATTACTCCTTAAATTACAGCTTCAATGGTTATTATTATAAATTACAACGCGCCCATCAAATTGGGACAACCTGTTATTTTTTCGGGTTTGACTGTTTTGGCAAAATTGTACCATCGGTACAAATATCGAAGATTTTGCTTCATTCATTACCAGACCTAACTAAAAAGGTTTTATCTCTGCAATGTTTGTCGTGGATTATTGCAAGTAACTGACAAATGATAAAAACAAAAAACAAAAAAATATTAGTTCATTAGAATACAAATGCTGTTGTAGTTTACGTTCATGAGACGTAGGCTATGTACAATGTGGTTAGAGTTGGTCTGCGTGTTTCGATAGGGTAGAGTTGGAGAGGAGCGGCCAGCAGCGAATTCTGAGTCCATGCTGTGAAGCCACACAAATGGATTCACGACAATTCGGATCCGAAATTATACAGATAGTGCGACAATTCGGTTGTATAATATATACCCCGCACAAAATTCGGACCCGCAAGAAAAAAATACCTTGCTATATAAATAAAAATAAGTTAACCTCCATGAAGTACTATAAAATCTATTTTCATTTTGTTATCGCTTGCACACCAGCCACGTCAGCGCAACCAAACCATGGGGGAGGGGGGAAGGCGCTGAGTGTAACACGGGAACGATAAACATCCTAAAGCCATGCCAGTCAGAACTACCATAAACTCACTGCCGGAAAATATGAAGACTGAAACTCTGGGTGTGCTCTTTAACTAACATTTTTAAAATTTTTTTTATAAACTTGGGACCAAATTGTCGCAGGAATTATTTTTTTTTAATTTGTTTGCTGGTACTGAATATTCTGGGACCATGTTTTCAGGTCCGAAATGTCTGGCACCCGTCCAAATAAGTCATCATTTTTTGAAGAGTTTACGAAGTTTTTTTTTTGGGGGGGGGGGGGCGCAAACCCGACAGGGGGGCGTCAAATTACTGTGGCCCGGCCCTGCATCCGGGCTATTTTGAAATTCTGCATATTATTGTCACCACCATCTTTGTGGCCATTTTGAAATTAAGCTCTTATCGTCCGATTTCCTTCAAATTTAGAACGGAGACGAAATAGTTGATACCAAGTGAAACAATGAATGAGCCATCGTCACTTATAATCTCTAATGGTTGCCATCTTCAAATCAGATGGCCATTTTGAAATGATGCTTATTGTACTCCGATATCTTTCAAATTTAGGATAAAGATGATGTAGTTTAGGTTTAGGTTTATTTACAGGACGTTAGCCTTCATTGTTACCTATTGTTACCCATGGTTATTATTAATCTGTAATGCGTGATTTCTTGCAGCAGGTAGCCATTTTGAAATTATGCTTATTATTGCCCGATTTACTTTAAACGTAAAAATTAAAAACGTAAAATCATAAATGAAAAAGGAAGTTGTACACTCAGTTTCTAGGTTGGGTGTATTGCGTTATTCTCGTTGCACGTAGTACTGTCAATTGCACTGTTTTATAGTTAAGCTGCAATTCTCAAAGTAGCACGTATTAATAAACAAAAAACGGAACGTTAAAAGTTAAGAGTAATGGTCTAACAGCCAAAACCTAGAAGGAACACGGACTAGCTTTGACAGTAAGGGCCTAGGTGTAAAATTTTGTCAGTAAGAGGGTGGTAAGCATTAGACCCTTACTACCCGGTGGCCAGCTTTCGTCGTCAAAGGGTCAAAGGATTTTAGCGAGCGTTAACCGCACCCGGTCATCTGCCCGACGAAGCCCTAAGGCCCTATGTCTGCAACACCCGGAATGGATTCTCAGGAGGTCACCCACCCAAGTACCAAGTACCCAGCTTTCGTCGTTAACAATACGAAAACAATTAAATTTATTGAATTTTTATAAAGCTATTCGAAGCACAAAACAGTTGCTACACGTGCCATCTGTTATAATTACAAAGTTGGATTTACTAAATTCGTTTACTAGTCATTAAGAAAGTCCCATGTTAGTAGGTTGTGCGTTTTCTGCTTTGCTTTACGTAGAAAAAATTTTTTTTTCGGTTTGGTAACATGACAACGTCTTCGGGGCAGAGAGCATTACTGGTTGTCATCAATTACTTTAAATGTATTAAATTCGTACAAAGATAATCAGAAATACTCAAAAGTCAAATGCCAAACCTCACAAGAAAATTGTGTTCTTAATTAAAGTTCTTTAAAGATATTCCAAGAACAAAAAAAAAAAACCTGTTTCATCGGTTCATACACACTATCTGTCCGAATAGGCTAGAACTATGTTTACAAAGTTAGATTTACAAAATTAGCTTACTAAGTCATTAAGCTAACCACCGGGTAGTAAGGGTCTAATGCTTGCCACCCTTTTACTGACAAAAATCTACACCTAGATTTTACACCTAAAATTTTACTGTCAAAGCTAGTCCGTGTTCCTTCTAGGTGTTGACTGTTAGACCCTTCCTCTTAACATTTAACGTTCCGTTTTTTGTTTATTATAATAGAGATGGCTCGCTGTAGCCGCTTGGTATATCTAACACTGTAGGTATACTCCACTGTAGATATACTCTACAGTGTTAGATAAAACACTGTAAAGTATTACTCGCTGCTCTACCTTAGGTAGCTATTATTGTTTTCAATTTTCCACGAAAAACGTAACCTTAGTCGCTCCCGCAGTTAATTATTTAAGGATCATAAGTTGCCGTCATTTTTATGCACCGTGATATCACTAATAATCATAAACCCATTTGATTCGACTTCACATGTTGTTGCAATGCTTACATCATTGTTTTAGTTGGTGTAACCTTAAAATATCCCCATCTAAACCATTAATTTTTTGAAACTCAATCGTATTGCTTGATTTTATGGGCAACCGGTTGACTGATTTTATTGATTTCAGATATACCAGAGTCTTGTCCAAAAGTATTGAAAGACAAACTTTGCCCATCTGCTGAACAATCCTGCTGTATGCGGAGTGGAATTGCTGGTTGCTGCCCAACGCCAAATGCTGTTTGCTGCCAAGATGGCTGTTGTCCAGATGGTTTCAAATGTGCCAATGGAGGATCTGAGTGTGAGGCGGGCCGGTAACGACTAGTATTGACTGTGAAAGAACCAGTTATGAGCATGTGAAAGCATAAAAGTTTTCATGCACTGGCCATTGGACTATGTACTGTGTACTGTACTTGTATTTTGACTGAATCGAGAGGGCTGATCTCGGGTTGTGTTGCCCGAACTCGCCCATGAACACTTGCATTCCAACTTCATTCTGTTGTGCAGTATTGAGTGGGCTGACCCTACCTAAAGTGTACGTTCATGTTCAACCGTCCCAAATTAACAGGATCAAAAGCACTTATCCTCCCTACACGAAATCTATCTGCAATACGTCCACAGCAATAGTTTGTTACTCCACTGTTAAGACAACCATAACGTATCTGTAACGTAACTTAACTACCATACCGTTAGCATTAAATTAAAAACGTATTGCTAAACTATTCAAACGATTTTTATCTTCCTGTTAACAAGCCTAACAAACACAAATTAAGTGAAATAAATTAGAGCCCAACTTTAAAAAATGCTGACCCCAAAAAACCAAGCAGAAATCATACAGCACTTTGCATCGTTGTGTTTAAAATTATCGCATATATATATGAAACAAAATCCACTAGGGTGAAAGAATCCGCCAAGTTTCAGCCAATAAAAGTAGTGATATCGGAGCAAAAATGGCTGTCACCAAGTTGCTAAGTTAGTCCGCCCGCGCACTGAGCAACTTGGCCGCGCGGCCCGGTCGCTGCAGCCAATGAGAAAGCTTACCGTTTATGTAAAACCACGTACTAATAAATTTCATTGACTGCAGCGACCTGGCCGCGCGGCCAAGTCGCTCAGTGCGCGAGCGGCCTTAGTTGCCAATGTAATCCCACCGACTATTAGATCAATGGTTAAATCAAAATTGCTACAATCCGTAAGAATGGTCAAGTTTTCATTTAACGTCTGAAGTAATAGTTGGCGGGATTAGCTTGGCAAGTAATGTAGCAACATGGTGGCAGCCATTTTTATTCTGATATCGCTACTTTGACTGGCTAAACATGTCGAGTTTTTTCACCGTTGTGGGCTTTGTTTCTTCACCACCACGACTTAAAAGATACGCTATCCTAGACAAATCGGAAAACAAACAATAGGCGAAAATATGCACAAAACCACCATCATCGAGTTTTTGTCGTTTGAGGTCCTGATAATAAATATCGCTTGTTGTTGCTTTTGGTCGTTAGTTTAAATTGTACAATATATTGTTCGTATTTGAAGCATGAATATGTGTAAGACCTTGGGGACTTTTGTTATTGTTTTTAGATACTGGAATGGTGAAATCCTGCGTCGCAATCATTTACGGATATTGCCAATGTACCAGCGGTGTGAGTACCTGCATGAACTTCCAGCCGAGTTTGTATCGACTGGGAAGGGGGGGGGGGGGATGGGCTCGTTCATAAATAGTGTAATACAATGAAGATGTGATTGTTTTTAACTTATTTACTGTTCTTTTGATAAAGTGGCCGACTTTTTGTGTAATGGGCCACGAAATATCAAGTTTTAGTATTGTATTTTTTGCTTTTTTATGTATTTTGGTTGACATGATGAAGGTTTAATAACCAGATGTTTGTTTTTACTAGCGCTATTGTGGCTTATTTCTTCATATAACTGATAATAAATGACTTCGCAAAAATCGTACACATTTTGCAAAACTGAAAGCTGAGTTGGCTATTTTATTTGCTAGCACCCTTTCTTCTCTAGACAGTGGTGCTTATGAGAAGGTTCCGCGAGGAGCAACTTCAAGCTTATATTTTAGGGGATATTGGGAGAAATGAGGTTTTATGACACGTCAACAGCTAGGTCATTAATGCAACCTCAGTCACAGTGCAGTGGGCCAGATTGCCACTGCGCCATACGTTACAACGATGTTAAATTCCAAACGTAGACCTTAGGGGTAATGGAAAAGAACTGCAATAATATTAGTTTACTGACATATAACCAGTATTTGGTACTGGCATTAGGAAGGATTAGGTATTTCAAGGAGTTATTCCTTAACAGCACGTGGGGAGGGGGGAAGGGGGGAGTGTGTGAAAAGCGCTGTCTTGCCCCATCACAGCCATGATTTAAGCATCTTAGGTAATACAGAAACGTCAAAAAATCTGCATAAAACAAAACTTATGAAGTATTTTTACAAAGTTTTGCCGTCTGAAGTCGCGATACCAAATAATCTAAACAAAACCATGCAGAATTGTCTCTTTGATGTGCTAGGTCGACTGCTAGTCCATCACTGCCTTGGTTACATTCTGAAGTATACACCCGATTTTCGTGACGCTCGGACTTAGTTGCTTTAACTAAAATCAAGTCCGAGCGTCACGAAAATCGGGTGTAATAACGTTGGTAAAATTAAAAACTGAGTTGGAAAAATTGAGTTGAACGTTTGATTTGCTATGCAGTTTTTTTCTGTTGATCCCGAATTAAAGAAAGGACAAAAGCGACCCTAAAGTCCGAAAATTGAGGGCACAAATATTCCTAAGGTCAGCTGAGTCAATGGAGCATTAATGGAAAAGGAATTTGAAATTGGGAAGCTTTTCTGTAATGACACCTCAAGTTCTTTTGGACAAAACTGAATAAAAATGTTTCAGTATTTTTTTTTAACTAGAGCATTGTTGCTTTAAAATATGGAATTGTTTTGCGATAACACCCCTAGGCCTAGTCGTTTGGGATAAAACTGAACAAAAGATGTTACTATATTTCACCTTTTGATAGTCCATTAAAAAAAGTTTTTCCTCCCTTACTTGAACCCGTGCTTGAACACAGCATTTCATTGCCGGAAAATTCAAATTGAAGAGTTGTGCCAACCCCCAATCTAAGGGCCTATTTAAATGATTTTAAACTAAACTCGAATAATTTAATCTGCCAAGAAAACGTTATTGAAAATACGAGTTAGTCACCGTTAAGTTTTTACGAAAATTGCCACACTGAAGAACGAATGAGAAAACCATCGAAATTTGCTCAACAATTTGTTGCCATCGTGGTCACTTTAAGCCAGAAACAGGCACCAAGATAGCGTAAGATGCTTCAGTTTCTTGGGCTCAGCCCTGGATCCCACTGTGGGAGCTTACGGAGCTCCCCAGACCAACTAGCTAGATTTGCTGGATCCTTCAAAAGAACTTTTTTGCTGCGCTACTGCAATTTTCGAACCTAGGTGGCCAAACAGTACGATGATAGGCAAAATGAGGATCTCCCCCCCCCCCCCCCCGCTCTTCGCTAAAGCCCCGTGTTCAAAGTATGTTCAGCTTTGCAGGAAAATGACGTCAGAGTAAAGAAGTCTAAAGTGTAAACTCAACAAAACAGAATTTAAGCATTTTGGCTTTCAGATAAACAAAGATGCATAACCTTCCTGAGGTCTTAGAACCTATCAGATTGCCCCGGAACTTCAGAATGTAACCAAGGTTAATTCTTAGTTTGGGCTTTTGAATCAGTATTCTGAGTTTGCGCCTCATTTAGCAACTATACTGGCTCCCCTCAGTAAGTTACTTAGTACCAAAACACCCTGCCTCAGGAGAAAACACTGTTTGGAGGCCAATGCCAAGAAAGCCTTCTTGATTTCAAAGTTTCAGTGCATGATAACCCCCAACTGAAAACGAAACAAGTTTTCAACATGTCCTCGGTAGGCCTTGGCATGGCGCTGATGCACACTATACCTAATAGAGAAGACCAGCCTGTTGCTTTTGCGTCAAGAACTCTGAGCACAGCCGAACTTATGCGCAGTTTGACCGTGAGGCATTATCGATAGTAACTGGGGTAAAGCGTTCCCATCAATACCTCTATAGATGACGTGTTCCCATCAATACCTTTTCAGAGACCAGAAAGCCTTACTCTGGATATTTGGCAATAAATTAGGAATTCCATCCATGGTGGTCGATGGAAGCTATTCCTGAACACCCATGATTTGAGCTGCAACATATCCAAGACAAGTTAAATATAACAGTGAATTTTTCATTTCCAGAATGCCCCTGGCTTATGAACCTCCACCCGTAAAGGTTGACGGCTGTACAGTTATGAATTTGCAAACGATAAAATCGTTATCTGTTCTGATTGGCTAGCTTGAAAAGTTAACATTAAAGGATGGTGTTCTGTATCCCATGTATATTGTCACTACAATGATGGCTAGCCATAGTGGCCACTCAGAGGCAATAATGATGAACTGCAGCCTTATTCGCTAGGATAAATTAAATTGCCATTAGGCCGAAATGGTATTTTTACCATCACGCCAATGATGGCTGGGCACTCACTCAGTCAATAACGATGAACTGAAACCAACCATATTTCACTAGGAGACATTAATTGCCATTAGATCGACATGATATTTTCTGGGGCCGCACAGGTTTGTCATTCCTACTGTTATACATACCCATGTCCTGACTGAATTGCATTTGGGGTATTGACAATTGTATGAATTAAAGCGCTTGCACGTGTTCACATAGATTAAAACTTGCGAGCCATGTCAGTTGAATTGAGACGGTGGTGTTAAAGGCAGAAAACAAATTTGGTAAAGACCAACTACTGCACTAAGCTTCCCACCATAACTACTCAACCCCATAGTGCTTAGAGATATATTAACCTGTGGTGTAGGTGCCACATAAGGTGCCACCTTCCCGCAACATATGATGTGAACATGTGATGCCTGTTAATGACCGGTGCTGCATAAACCCAAACTCTACACAACTAACGAGTTGTGTCTTCTTCCCTCAAGCTCGTCTTTAGGCATGGCTGTGGGTCAAAACTTACATCTCCCCAAAACAAACCTTGTTGAGGATTCCCGTTAAGCTTTTTGGCCATTTGATATCAAACGCCAAACTTTCACCAAGTTAATCCCACGGAGTAAGA
This sequence comes from Lithobius niger, assembly GCA_023313725.1. NCBI lineage: Eukaryota > Metazoa > Arthropoda > Chilopoda > Lithobiomorpha > Lithobiidae > Lithobius > Lithobius niger. Next base: position 72,795 of record JAHWFP010241430.1, read on the forward strand.
GTTTGACGGTTAAATGAAAAATCTGAAAATTGCTAACTGTGCAATTTTCAGACATTTCATTCAACGTTTGAAGTCTTAGTCTGAGGGATTAGCGTGGCGAAGAACTTGGCGTTTGATATTACTACTTCAAATGGCCGAAAAGCTTGACGTTAAGAAGCAAGCTTGACGTTAAGCTGAGTTCCTCTTAAGTTGTCAGGCCACAATGTCTTCCGATCAAACGAAGTTTCAGCCTTTTCTTCGCATTATTTATCCTCAGATGCCTGAAAACAGCCATACTTCCTTAACTGTACACCTTGCCTTAACTGTACACTGAAATTGCGAAAAATGTATTCCATTACTTTGGAGATGCTAGAATTCGATCCTATTCTTGCTTGGGTAACTTGTTTGCGTTTTTCGATATTTTGCCCAATATCATCTTAAGTTAATGCTTAAGATATGTAAAGTCGATCAAGTATGCATGATATACTTTATACAACACCAAAGTATTTTGTAAATTAATAGAAAAATAAACGTGCTTTATAAATTCATAGAGATGAAACCTGCATTCCCCAGATGCTATTATGTGTGAAATGTTTATTTATACTTTGTAAATTGTTTAAGTTGAACGTTTTCCAGTCGGTTTTTTTGTCTTTGATTTCTGAAACAGTCAACTGCATGGGTCTGAAATCTAATATTTTTTCCCGATATTAATTTTTTTATCCATTATAATATGTACATACTTTAAAAAAGTAGTTAGAATTCCCCAAATTTGGTTTGCTGGAGCTTGTTGAAAAAGTTAAGATGGCTGAGATTACTGCTAATCCAGCTGTAAATTATTTTGTAAAAAATTACGGCACAGCCTGAGGGTATATTAAATTTGAACTTTGCGAACAACTTCGTATCTGTATTGTATATTCGATCCTTCGGAGTATTTTCCTTAATCTACCTGGCTTAAGAAAGTCACAAAATGTTGTCCCTTAACAACGTGCCATGGATTGGTCATGTTAACCCTACAAAAAAAAGCTGGCACAAAAAGTTAACTTGAGTCAATTTGTTTTCAATTTTTTACTGAAAATGGACGTTGAATATTTATTTATTGGCAGACTACTTTTTTTTTAAAGTATAGTCTGCCAAAAATCCAAACCAGGCACCCGTACCTTGCAGTTTGGCGGTAGGTAGAGGAGATCTGGCCAGGCTGGCTGCCCCATTTAAGAAGAAGAACGGTTAGGATTCCCCACACGCCTTAACTTTACGCCCCTCAGCGTATAGCTAGGCTACCTTGATTTGTTATTTTACATAGTAAACCAAAATCCAATAGTAGAAACAAGAAAACGACGACGACCCCCGAAAGGGGAACAATGAAAACGAGCGAGTGTGTCAATTCTTTGGCTTTAAGTTGAAACTGGTACGTTGTTGCCTTGAAAAGAAGTTGAAATTGGCACATTGTTGCCTCGACTAACAATTTGCTCTGCGCGGTCATCGCAAAGGCACGTCTTAAATGACGTCATGTACGAAGGACAGTGATTTTTCACACGTTACGGATTGCTCAAGCCAAAGCGATAACTGTGAGTGGGGAGGAGCCTGAACGATGAATGCCCGTTTGTTGGGGGCAGTGCTTATGTTAGCTCCATCAAAATGCGTAAGTCCTACCATTGAGCTATACTGCCAAAGCCTAAACGATTGTCTCTGAGGTTGTGGGCTTAATTCCGCGATCACAGAGGCTGACATACAAGTCCAAAAGGCAACGTAAATAGGCTTGCAACCGTGTTTATTTAACCTTTATCGATCCCTGGCTTTCGATCCGGTTTAGTGGCGCACAATATTTAGAAACATTCAAACCAAAATTCTTCGTACATGAAAATAGTTGAAATTTAGTTTAAAATCTTTAGATTTTCGGTGATCAAAAATCTATTTCTCCGGGACACTGAAAATATCTGGCGACCTTCAGACGTATCTACGAGTCTGGAAACAATGACGGGACTGGTTCTGCTCAGGCTGTAAAGTTAAAAAAAAAAAGACATTTGTGCATCACGCATTTATTCTAAGTCAACAAACAGAAATAAGAAATCGACGTAATCTGTTATTTGATGCATTCACTACTTTCCGAACACCTAAATCCCTCTGGACAGCAGCCGTGTCCACAACATACACCATGCGAACGCGGACAGCAGCCAACGAAGTCTCCATTTAAAAGACAGCACGTTTGCTGGTCAGAGCAAAGAATTGAAAGATCTTGAGTGCAGACAGCGTTGTTCGCTGAAATACAAACACAACTAATTAGTAAGTAGTAACAAAAATAATAGCTATACATATAATTTAGGTTGGGTTCAGCCAGAACTGATTCAATGACAAGCTGTTTCATTTACCACAATATATTGAAATCGTATTGAAATAATAATTGTTCGAGTGAGCTAAGCAGGCGAGTTCGGATACTATAGTCTGTTCCACATTATGTTTGCAGGAAACTGAAAATATGAGTGCGAAAA
>JAHWFP010241430.1:75659-94422 GCA_023313725.1 Lithobius niger
AAAATCATCTAAATGGAATATCGCATAATGGCTAATCGTATAATAGATAATCGTTTAACTGGACAATAATGTAGCTGCTGTTTCTGATGTTATATGTATAGCCGCAGCGAGCGCGGCAGCACGAGCGAGGCAGGGGCATTAGACGATTTTCCATTATAAGAATTTTGTGTTAATACACCAAACATTATTCGTAAGTATCTTACTGGCGGCAGTTTAGGCGCACAAACACGCGCACATGCACATCATCTTTTTTTTTTTTTTTAATGATGTAGATTGGTTGGCTCCAACTGGTTGGCCTCAGAGAAAATTTAGACAATTAGGTTAAGGGTTAAACGCTCACGTTTCTGAAGCACTAATGTGGTCCATGAATTGAGCGAGCAAAGCGAGCAATTTCCTCTAACAATAAACATTTTTCAAAGTAAAGCAGTCTTTTTACTATACACGAACTGAAGAAATTGTAAGGCAGGTAATGAACGAATGTTGGCAACAACTTGAAATAGCATTCGTCCTAATAGTCAGTTCATGGATTTTGCGATGCTCTGGACATAATGTAAAACATACTACGCATGCGTCGATCCATGCTTGATATGGCTTATATTATGTCCCGAGTAATGCAAAATCGATGTACTGAGTGTTAGGACGAATGAATTGCCTAGGGTTAGCGAAGAAAACGATTTTTTGGCTAGTAATAGAGTTAATATCGTCTAAGAAAATGATACGAAGCAAAATAAAGGTTATACTACCGGTCATACTTACGTTGAGCAATGGTCACTGTAAAGCAGCTAGTGACGACGAGTAAGGCTGTTATTTGCAGGAAACGCGAAGACATCATTGCATAAGTGACTCTGAAACTAATTTATTTCTATGAAAAGACATGTTACGATATCGTATTGATTAAAAAAAAAACAATCACAATTCGTCGTTGAATAAAAGCCAAAGATGTGCACACACCAAAAAAAGATAAAACAATAAAAAGATAAAAAGATAAAAAGATGCTGCGGGGATAATTTGCATCCCGTTATCAAGTGCTGAGAGAAAGTTAGCAGAGTATCCTCGTAATGGACACACATTTAAAGTACTAAAAGCAACACCGCCTACTAGGCTCTTTCTTGCACCTGGTTTCACAAAAAAAAATATATTCTACCTGACGGAAAAGCACTTCAAAACAAGAAAAAATGAATGGTATAAAGTGGAAATCACTTCACAGCAAATCCTTAAATTAAGTTTATCAGGGAGCACACATCAGTTCCTGTTTCTCCAATTCCTATAGAGCAGTGAGTGACATTTGCCGCCATATTGCACCAGTATGTGTTTTGGAGGGCATAACTACAAGGTGCGCTATATAAAAATGGAGGGGAAAACAACGGAAAAGCGGATTTCTTAGGCTTAAAATAACGTTGTTTTCTCCAACAACAAAAATCACGCGTTTTAGGTCTAAGAAACCACTCTTCCTAGCATCGGCTTCAGTATAACGCCCTTCTGTTTCTTTCTGCAGTGCCCCTTGCAGCTAACCCATTAAGGCTCCAGCATAGAGTTATATACAATAATACTACGTCGTGTCACTGCTCTATAATAATTGTTAAAATTTTGCTCGCTTTTCTGCTGCTAATTTCAAGGTTCCTTCCTTTCAAGTTTAAGTAAGTAAAAGTCAGTGAGCGTTAGGCTGTTCTTTCAATTCAAATCTCACGTCGATTTTCACCCATCGGAAACAGGTTGTTCACATGTACCAAAAAACTTATAAAAAATACCAAAATGTTTTAGCAGCAGAACTGGTGGTTCCATTCACTTTTCAAAAATGGTTAAAGGACTTCAGAGATTAAAAACAAGAAAATCTGTTTGGTGTCCACATCAATTTTACTTTAATTAGGTGACTGCTACGGAAAGACGAAACAGACAGATGTTTTGGCAACATACATGAAAAAGTATTTAAAAAATCAAAATAATTCTTCTGTCAAATTTTAAACTTCTATTTACCATTTGAAACAGCTCGCAACCGGTTTTTTTGTTTTGTTTACTTTCGTTCATTATAATCTTGGATGTAGGAGGAGAAGGACCACTAATCCTCTATGGTAAATTGTACGAAAGAGCTGGCGTCGTGAATGATTAGAAAAGGGTTAGGGCCTCTCTGGTAGCAGGGTGATAGAGGCTGACTGTCCCGGGCGGGAGGGAGGGAAGCACTCAGACGTTTTGTGATTTTTTAGCTTAGGCTATCTTCATTAATTTAAAAATAAACTAGTTCCATTACCATAATTATGTCACATAATATTTTTGTTTATGTTGCTGCTCACTTGTCTGCCTGTCGTAGATGGGAGGGGTCGAGTTTCTTGACTACGATCCACTTACCCACTTTATTTTTTTACCCTTGGTCAAATGGGTTTAAACCCATTGGCCCAACTTGACACACTGACCATTCTGACCCATGTTGCTCCACTTTGACCCACTGACTCAACTATAGTTAAGTTGCCTGCTCTTAGCACAGAGAAGCTAAAAATGGTTCGTGGTGTTTCATAGTAATATTTTCTGCTCCGCATTCTGAAAGTCGGGGGTGGGGGGGGAGAGGGTTGGGAAAAGATGGTCGTATAAGCTTACCTCTTGTTTTTATTATAACAGCAACGATAATCGTAGCAACATTTCCACTGCCTAATTAAGTCATCATACTGGTTTCTAGAAGTCTTTATTGAGGCCTTGGATTGCAGTGATGACATGGGAGTTGTGATCAGAGGTTCGTTGGTTCGAATCCTGGTCACGTCATCTCAATGAAAGGGTTGTTTCTTAGCAATTTCTAGTGTATGAATTTCGCTGTTGTGCTATTGTGTTTCCTTTACTCTTATAATGTTTGAGCATGTTTATTTTCTGCGTAAAAGCACAAGAAAATGTTATGTCCCTTACTTTCTGTTAAAAACAACAAAACGCCCTCTATCTAATCAAAACTTAAATTTAAGTCTGGGGTAATCGTCTAATCCTTCTCATAACTTGGGCCGTAGCCTACTGTTGTGCATCCTTGCGTACAGACATCTCGCCGCTAAATTAGCCTACAAGTTGAAGCCAAAATATCCAAAATGGCAGTCAGTTTTTACTCATTTTTGGCTATTTTAACTTAGCAACTGAACTTGGTTGTGGCGCGTGGGTATATTTCATGTGACATGTTTGAATAATAGGTGACCAAGGCCAAAAAGAGTTATTAGGCTAAATTATAATCAAGTTGTTGCATGACTTGTGGGTTATGCTGTTCTGTCAGGGAACGTAATTTCTTTTATTTTAACTTATTATGCAAGAACTATTTGCAAGAAAAATGATGAAGATAAATGTTCTTTGCAATAATATTATCTACAATTTAGGTCTATCTTTTTTTTTAAATATCTCTTGTATGGTTTTCGAGAAAACCAGTTATGTAGGCCCAGTCGCACCAGTTTTCTGCACAGTTCCTCCACTTCCAATGTTGAGGCGCTCACCTATCACGCACCAACAGCTATCTCTATTATACTAATCTAAAGCAGTAACCATGACAACTGCCGGTTGAAAATGTGTTAGCTTTTAGGTCTATTTTACATTTTAGGCGTAATTGTCAGCTTTTAGGCCTCATTTTAACCGGCAGTTTTAATTTCGTAAGTAGCAGCTAAAGGAGATTTGGCTTGTATAGTTAGCATATTCATTTTTACTACACGGTGCGACTCTGGGCAGACAGTTACAGTGTTACAACGTAAAGCGCAACGTAGCCTATATAGATCAGGGGTAGTAGGGAAGTGACAAGAGAGACGCTATTGATGAAGCCAACAGCGACTCATAGCAACTTGACGTTGCCGTGGTAACATGATTTTAGGCCTAATTTTCATTTTTTGGGCCTAACATTTTTAACGTAGTTTTAATTTCGTAAGGAACAGATAGGCCTAATGGAGATTTTGGTTCGACGGTAAGTCTATTCATTCATGCAACAATGCGACGAGACTATTTTATACGAAGCTAAAACCCATTCGTTTTTACTGCGTGTTATGTTAAGATTTCAATTTGACAATCAAACGTTATTATTTAATTTAGTTACGTCGAAGAAATTTATTAGCTATAAGAAAGTAACGATGTTTTAATTTGCCATGTTATTTAACTAACTTGTCACACTGAATCTAACGTTGTAAACAGTGGTCGTCTTTATCAAGTACCGTTGCGAAGTTGAAAAAAGCGATGGACGAACGGACAAAGTCGTTGCAATAGTCTTCTCAGCCGGTACGGCTGTACAGAAGACTAAAATCAAACAGTAATGATACTATTGTGTGCGCGACGTATCTTGGGTCCTGGAAGTATTTTACGAGCGACTACGTCTTCCTGGAGGGGGCGGCTTTAATCGACGGCCGCCATTGTTTTTGTAACCACACCCCGCTGCAAAAAACGTACAATCGTTTATCTGTGTTCATTCTGCGGCAAACTCAAGATAGGCGGCGCACACTATAAAACACTGTATTTTTTTAATGAATAAGAACATTAACATTTTGTTATCTCAAAAATATGTTTACGTGGCTTGACACATTTTTGCAGAATGGTGTCCATGTCAGACTGCCTGAGCGCGGAATCGAACCCAAGACCTTTGAAACCAAAGGCCGAGGCCTACCACTGAGCCTTACTGACACGGCCAGTGTCACATTGGTAATCTCGGAAATTCTAAGCCTAGATGTTCTAACCAAATTACATCAGGGACTCTAAGGAATTATGTAGATTAAAGCTATGGCGCATTCTAAAGTCAGATGGCCTAATTAATGACCTGATCTTTAAAATCTCGATTAGTAGTGTTTTTTTCAGGCAGCATATGATTACTTCATTAATTTATACGTGGTTTTCCTGATTTGATATATGTATTTTTCTTGTATTTATTCCCCAGAATATGCATGTGTCTTCTGTTGCGTGGTATATTTATATGTTGAATGTGTTGGATTTAAAAAGCATGGAATTAATAAAACGTATTGGCTTAATTAACTTAGCTTAGGAGAAAAATAAATGCAGATGTAAACCTATTTACGTTGCCTTTTGGACTTATATGTCAAACTGCCTGAGTGGGGAATCGAACCCACGACTTCTGAAACTAAAGGACGAGGTCCTACCACTGAGCCATACTGACACGGCCAGGGGTTTTATTTCTAGCTTAGGAGGTTAAGGATGTTGGTTTTGTACTAGTTGGGATAATAATTGTTGGTAGAGCGGAGCGAGCGGAGCATAACCTTTAACGGACACTGAATTGCAAAATGTCGGTTGGTTGGTTGGTTGGTTGGTTGATCTGTTGGTTGGTTGTAGATTGCTATAAAATTTGCCACATTGCTAAATAGCCCAAAAATTATTGCTGATTTCGAATTTGCCGTAAATTGATCAATATTATTACAATCCACGAAATTACGATTTTTTTATTATATCGATCCAACACTTGCCATTGTAAATTTGGTATCCTGAATAGTTAATGAATTCCAACGAAGCATACACTGTTCTGCTGGCAATCAAGTGAACTTTTAAAAACCATCAAAATAAATTATCGTTACTTCCTTATAGATAAAAATCCTTTTTGACGTAACTCAGCGAAATAATAACATTTCGAATATCGTATTTTAACCATTTTAACCATTTACAATTTTGTTTTTTAAGTTATTGCTATAGTTTCAAGAAAGTTATGTTTTGTTCAGCAAATAAAATCTTAACTGTTTTATTTTTTGTGTGAGGTCGCCTCCACTGGGCTCTCATCTTGTGTGGCAAAAACTGTTTTTTTTTTTTTTAATGAAGGAGGGGCTCCACTGGGCTCTCATCTTGTGTGGCAAAAACTGTTTTTTTTTTTTTTAATGAAGGAGGGGCTCCACTGGGCTCTCGCCTTATGTGGCAAAAGGTTATGAAGCGGGAGGGGTGCGCGATTGGGCTCTCGTCTTGCGTGGCAGACTCGCATTTTTTTTATGAAGTAGGGCTCCACTCGGCTCTTGCATTGTGTGGCAGCCTCCCGTTTTTTTATGAAGGGAGGCGGCCTTCACAGGGCTTGTGCGGCAAAATTGCATTTTTTTTCTTGGTGGGGGGGGGGGAGGATTCCACTGGGTTCTCACCTTATGTAGCGAAAAATGAATTATTTTTATGTTACACTCCTGTTCACAGCAATTCACTATTTAAGGCCTAACCCAGTTCTTCACTTCACATTCCATCTGCAATCTTGGAGTGAGTTGTTTGCTTGACAGGCAACACATTCTGTCGAATTGCGTTGAGCTTTTTTTATTTTTAAATTTGTTGTGTGTAATCACTTGAAATCGACTCCGAGCTTGGAGTTGAATCGTTGTGAGCTGTCAATTGCACGAGCACTTAATGGCTATTATTTTCCCCATTACTAGATTTAAAATGCATTTTTTAATTACATCATAAATTTTTGCTTGTGCATATGACATAGTAACTCTATGCCTTGGTATGTGGTAGCGAATATCGTAACTACCACCATCTTAACATTGGAGAGATTCCATACAGTACATCGATTATTTTCATTCTGTTATCGTCAATCCACCGACGTTGTTTTGGGGGACGGGATGGTCCCGGGATAAAGCCTATGCTTATACCCACACCCTGTGTAGTCGGGAAGAGAAGGACCCTGGAAACACTCTTGTGTTTATGTCATGTTAAAAGACCCTGGAAATTTCATAACAAAATCATCCCACTCCTCGCCTTAATACTCAATTAGACGTTCTGAATAATCTTTTTTTTCTAACTTGTTACTTACCTTTAGAGTTTTATACTTTGGTCTGTTGACGAATCTGTGAAATCTCAGGATGTCAAGCTCTTTTAAGTCTAAAACGAGTTAAGCACCATTGTCCTGGGACAATGAACACTTTAATTTCAGTCCATTATTCATTTTTTCAACAAAGGATTCTTCACAGTGAGTGGCTATTCATCGTAGCAGTAACGACCAGCTTCTAATTCAAAACTCTGATCGTTAATAATTTTGAAATTTGTTTTTACGACGACGAATAACACACTTCGTCCATTCATATCGAACAAAGGTAAAAATATTCTGCGGCGTGTGTAGCTGCAATATTCTATGCCAACCTACCGTTCCCATTACGATCCTGTACTAAATTCTTTGTAGACTTCAACATTACGGAATTTTCCTTTAATTAACTGATTTCTGCCGCAATTTAAATATTACACTACAGTAAAGACTGACTGAATCCATTTTTAAACACCACCTATAATTGGAAAAACCTGCTTTAGTATGATGTTAAAGCATAAGGGATGTTTTTAAAGTCAGCGGCTTGCTTGCTGAGCGCTGAGTTTGCATGGTCTCAGCTACCTTCGCTTTTCCCATTTTCAAGCTCAGATTAAAAACGACGTTATTTGAAGCTTACTAAGCACAAACATGACCGACAGTAACAAAATCAGTTGTTATATCTCTTTTCTCTGTTTTATCGTATTATTAGTAGCGTTTAAGATGATGAGAGTAAAGACTAAGCAATTGAGCTGCTGGCAGATATCAATATCGTACTTATCACGCACGTATCATGTAGATTTATTGCTTGTATGATGATTGTTGCCGATTGTTGCTCCGCGCCAATGGCGCATGCGCACATCGTGCCCCCATATTGGCTGCGTAAGCTCAGCGAACTCGGCACCCTTTTTCCTCGCTTACTTGGCTGGCCAGCAGCTGCCAATCCGCTGACTTTAAAAACGACGGGAAAGTTTCTCAGGGGCAAGCGGCTTGAATTAAAAAACGGGAAAGCTTGCCTCGCTTCCAAGCGGCTCGCAAGCTGCTGACTTTAAAAACATCCCTATAAGGAATGTCAGAAAGGAGACGTCTTAAAAATAATAATCCACCTCATAGTCCACCACTCGTTATAAGTCGAGACCCTCTGCAGGCCAACCAAATTTACAATTTTCATAAAATTTCGTAATTTATCATTTTATTTTGGTGAGCTATCGTCCTTTCAGTATGGCGGCATAGAACCGATTGGTGTATTTATTTACCTTCTCCCCATTGTGTGGATTTTAAATTGTAAATAGTTTCCCGCATTTTTTATTGTATTGATATTTGGGTGCAGGAATGTCATTGTTTCATGCGGTGTATTTCTATAATAGGTAACCAAGGACAAAAAGATATATTTGGCTGAAAATTAAATCAAGTGTTACATGCACTTGTGGGTTATGCTGTCCTGTCAGGAACGTATTTCTTTCATTGCTACTTCTACTCCACAAATGAAATTCAGTGGGTATTGTAAAACGTTAGTGTCCGATAACGGACCGAATTTTGTATCAAATAAATTCACTCAGTATTTAAAACAGTGTGGCGTACTTCATATCATAAACATACCTTTCTTTCCGGCCAGTAACGGCGCTTGTGAAAATATGGTCAAGTCATTTAAGCGTTCACTTAAAGCCAGCCTAACTGCTGGGTAAGTAGTGATGAAGCTTTCCTACATTATTTTATTTCTGTCATTACCGTTCCGCATACAACGTGTAAGCTTTTCTTTGGCCGTAATATCAGAACACGACTCTATTTGTTATTACCCGACACCCATGACAGGGTTTCGGTGAAGCAAGCAATCCAGTTACAACCATATGTGCATGCAACAGTAATTGCTTTTGAAATTGACCAACCTGCCTGGGCTCGTGACTTTGGTATTTCAAGTTGATTTTCGTTGCACGAGCGCATTCGTAATGAGAAAACTAGGCAATCGGACGACTATCTGGTCAAGTCGTCCGGCGGATTACAATGGAAAATACTGGTGGACCAATTAAAACCACATGTAGAGCCATCAAATGTCATTTCCGGCAAAGTTGCACCGAGTTTTACCTTCCAGTACTCCCATCCACTTAATTGGCAATGTTGTTAAACAATCAGTTTTGCCTTAAAGGCCGACTGAGCATGGAGCTGTTCCTGTGTTACCCACATTCCTATATGTTCGTTCTGCTCATCATCCATATTTATTGCAAGTTGACCGTCTGCCAGTTCTATCTCCACAAAAGGGTGGGCATGAGGACCAACATCACTGCCCTCGAAAAAATGCCTACATTAAGCAATGTAGCTTTTGCCTGCCTTGCAGATTACAGTTCCGACGATAAGAATGGGAGAAACGAGTACCTCGGCATCTCGATTTATAGAACAACTTCTTGTTATGTGTGCGGGGAAAAACTGTAACCGTATTATTTTATTCATTGTTGGCTTGCCTTGGTTGCCTAAGTTTGATTCCGTCCTGTCTTCCAGATTATTCTTGCCTGTATATTCTGTGTGTGTTATTATACAGGGTTGGGCAGAAAGGACGGAACACCCCAGGCAATTCCAGCTGATTGATACTAGAGCAGTGAAACCTTGCATGGTATGAAGGTGAATAGGGGCCCCACCAATCATATATTTAGCACTGACCTTGACATAGTCTTTCAAGGTCATCGAACATCTAATTTTTAAACCATACTTTGTAGAACCTATGTTTAAATTTGAAACTTGTAGACATTGGCAAGGCATGACCAATGCAAAACATGGAACGAAAATCGGATCATTCGTTTACGAGTTATGGGTCGTGCAGCTTGAATGGCTTCCTGCCAAACAGTTTGAGAAAAAACGTGAAGTGGTCGTCAATAACGGGTAACAGCTTCTAGGGGAAGAGTAAACAAACAGCAGCTACCATGCCCACGACTCCACACATTACATAAGCCGAAGAATTCTTTTGAACGCCAAGGTCAACAATTGAAAGGGCATACGGTGATAGCTTGTGTGTGGCTTCTCAACGACTTTTAATAGGCTACTTTCATTCACGATGCTGTTCTGTGAAGCCATCCTCGAATTAAAGCCGGACTAGTTTTTTCTGACCAGCATTGCAACATGTAACTAACTGAGGATAAGCAGAGAAGCCAACGGGCAGCAGTTTCCTATGTTGCTTTAGGATCAGTTGATAAATTGAACAAAAGTCTTAACAAAAATACAAAAGTCCCACGCAATAAATCAAAAGACAAAACTGTTGAAAAAAATTACATTCATGCAAAACTTTGGCAATAAAACATAGCCTACAAACCATTTAACCACATGTTGCGTTTTAGGGACAAAATTGCCTAAAACAAGCAACCTTTATCGATTGGGGGAGAGGGGTTGTAGGAATTTGTGACCTTATTGTCCAGGGTGGGTTGCAGAAGCTGTGACACAATGTGACAAGGGGAGAGTGGTGGTTAAACAGGCAAAGTTCGTGTGACACAATTTATGGACAGCCCCTAACTGTACTACAGTACATAGTCGTTTGGTGGCCTTGACCAATTTCTTCAATGTCATTTATTTGCAAATTTTAGAACTAAGCACTGCAGACCTACAGAATGAATTAGAAATTTACTACATACAGTACAGTAGACCATGATGATCCATGACGATAAATAAACAACTGAATTCGGACCATAAGCATGTTAAGTATGTGAAGACATTTGTATGCAAATTGCGATTGGTTCAATACATACAGTGACGTAGTTCCAAGTGAACAGGAAAGGTCTACCTCAGGAGGGAGTCCAACTGCTTAACACGGACTAGCAACCCCCACCATGCCTGCATACACAAATGAACAGTATCTTGAAATGCTACTATTGTATGGGGAATGTCAGCGGAATGCAAGAGCTGCCATACGGATGTATGGTCAAAGGCAACTTGGTCTGGTACAGCCAACCATAAACACAATCCTCCGTACTGTTCGGAGAGTTCAGCAAACAGGATCAGTCCAGCCTACGCATCCACCTGGCCGACGACGGGAGGCCACCAATGAAGCCATTTCGGCTGCAGTAATAGCTTACGTGCAACTACACCCACATACCAGGACGCCGGACACTGAACAGCAGAGTGGGGGTTGAGCCGTCGTTCTGTGGGCAGGATACTCCACGCCAACAGATTTCATCCATACCACGTTCATTGCCACCAGGGACTTGAGGAACGTGATTATCAGGCCCGGCTTGACAACTGTAGCTGGCTGACACTGGATGTAGGGAATGGCAAGGACACCTGTATTCTGTGGACAGACGAATCCAAATTCACCAGGAATGGTGTGATGAACGCCCACAACACACATTACAGAAGCGTGGAGAATCCACACTGGCTGCGGGAGACAAATCACCAAGTCAACTGGCGGGTCAGTGTCTGGTGTGGGATCATAGGTGGTCGGATTATTGGCCCAATATTCTACCAGGGCACACTTAATGGTGTTAGGTACAAACAACTGATACTGGACGGGGTTTTGGAAGAGTTTGTGGACGAATTACCACTTGCAGCACGTTGACAACTACGGTACCAACATAATGGTGATCCCCCACACTTTGCAGCTATTGTGAGGGAACATCTCGATGAAGCTTTCCAGGCTGTTGCATTGGACGTGGTGGACTGGTCGGGTGGCCTGCACGTTCCCCTGACCTCAGTCCACTCGACTTCTTCCTGTGGGGACACCTAAAGGAGAAAGTGTACCTGATCCAACCTGCTGATGTCGCTGATTTGGAGGGACGAATTCGCGAAGCTTGTGCTGCTATTAGCCCAGAACAACTCGCTGGAGTTCACGCTAGCACCGAACATCGTGCAAGATTATGCATTAGAGCGGAGGGGCGACATTTTGAACACTTTTTACACTGAGGGTATGTGCTAACAAGTGCTAGTCTGTCGTTAACCGATGCACCAACGTTATCTCCCTTTTTCTCGTCTGTTATTAGTGTCATCGGATGGATGACTTTACCAGCAGGCTATAAGGTCATTATCGCTTACACCATTGGGAGTACAATGGTTACTATGCGTGTTTTCCAGCAGTATTGTTGCGTGGTACTTTTGTATTTTTGTTAAGACTTTTGTTCAATTTATCAACTGATCCTAAAGCAACATAGGAAACTGCTGCCCGTAGGCTTCTCTGCTTATCCTCAGTTAGTTACATGTTGCAATGCTGGTTAGAAAAAAACTAGTCCGGCTTTAATTCGAAGATGGCTTCACAGAACAGCATCGTGAATGAAAGTAGCCTATTAAAAGTCGTTGAGAAGCCACACACAAGCTATCACCGTATGCCCTTTCAATTGTTGACCTTGGCGTTCAAAAGAATTGCCCCTTCTTCGGCTAATGTAATGTTTGGAGTCGTTGGCATGGTAGCTGCTGTTTGTTTACTCTTCCCCTAGAAGCTGTTACCCGTTATTGACGACCACTTCACGTTTTTTCTCAATCTGTTTGGCAGTGAAGCCACTCAAGCTGCACGACAGCATAATGCTTGCAATACCCATAACTCGGAAACGAATGATCCGATTTTCGTTCCATGTTTTGCATTGGTCATGCCTTGCCAATGTCTACAAGTTTCAAATTTAAACTTCGGTTCTACAAAGCATGGTTTAAAAGTTAGATGTTCGATGACCTTGAAAGACTATGTCAAGGTCAGTGCTAAATACATGATTCGTGGGGCCCCTATTCACCTTCATACCATGCAGGGTTTCACTGCTCTAGTATCAATCAGCTGGAATTGCCTGGGGTGTTCCGTCCTTTCTGCCCAACCCTGTATTTGTGGGAGAGGGGGGTGTTGGGTGGTTAAATAATTACGTTAGCTAGCAAATTTAGTAATAAGTATGTTGTGGATTTCAAACGCGCTGTGTGGGTTGTCCCAGTTTGTTGTTGTACATAATGGGTATTTTCTTATAGATACTGGATTGATTAGTGTATGCTATGCATGTTATTTGGATGTAAACATTTTATGCATAGCTGTTCTCAGAGTGCATGAATGCAGATAGGTTTGCGGTCTGCACTCATACTCCTTGTGGGACGGGTTGAGTGTAGAATGTGGGATGTGCTAAGCATACCACCGTAACTCCTCAACTCCCTAGTGCTTATAGATATATGAATCCCTTATGTAGATGGCGTGTAAGGTGCCACTTTCCTGTAACATATCATGTGAACATGTGTTGCTTGCAAATAAAGGGTGCCAGCACCATCTCCGGGCGCTGCATGTTTCCAAACTCTACACAACTGAATGTGTCTTCCTTCCCTCTAGCACGCCTTCAGGCAGGGCTTTTGGTTTAAATCTTACATCTCTCCTACACAAAACTTGTTAAAGATTCCTGTTAATTACGACTGGTTCCGAAACGTTGCAAAACGTTGTGCGTTGGGGAAATTGTAACCATATTATTTTATTTTTTGATTGATTACGACTGCTTTTTCACTTTCAACTCATTGAACAACTCACTGCTGAAGCCCCACCACATTGAACGGAGAGTTGTTCGATGAGTTTATGAAAGTTCCCTACATGAATGCTTGTTATGGATACTCCAACGAAGCACAGTCATCGTTATTCAACTACATCGTTATTAAGTCCTTTTGTTATAGATCCATTCTAAAACGTTGCAGCTTGGAGATCTGTTGTGTTCCTGGGCAGAGTCTCCTATATTAAAGGCTGTAGCAGCCAAAGCCAAAAAACGTGACTAAAATCAACGGCTGAGCAGCTCTGGTAGGTACGTGCTGCCATCTGAACACCAAGCGACGAAGTTACAAACTAAGCGACGAGGTTGCGAAGTCTGCCAACAGACCGTCAGCGCCACTTACCACACCATCCGCGCCGCTGTTTTGTGTCTCCTTTTTGCGTAGTATTGTGGAGGGCAAAGGGTTGTTTCGGCCTTACTGTAGGGGGCTCTACCCTGGGATTATTTTAACTAGACACGTACAAGCGAGCGTTCGTTACGAACAAGCCGACTGAGATACAAACTACGTGCCTTCGTCGAGATGGCCGCACACTTTGTTTTCCCTGCAGTCTCCGGATGCTACGACGACTGCTGTTTGCTTATGTGGGAATAAGAAAAATAACCAAAAATGAAAATCAAAAACGGTAGTATTCAGTATATTTAGTATTACCTGGGAAGGAAGGCAGAAGCTAAAAAACAGGGAGCGGAGGGGGGGGGGGGTGGCGCGTAAAAGAAGGAGCCAAGAAGGGACCAAGGGACGTAAAAGTCCTTGGTTCGTTAAATTTCTTCATAACGTTTTTTTGATGGAGCGATACTTGACGGGAATCAAGAAAAATAATCTTACAATAGAATTAAAGAAATCGGAATTTTTCCCAGCAAGTGACGTAAAACGGGACGTAAAATTTCCCCCCTTCCCCCAAATAAATATCCCCTCAAACCCAAAAAATCAGTGTTTCACCGGTTTCGTTAAAAAAAAAACCGAATCAGCACCAATGAATGTAGTGAGGTAGCTTAGTGTTTTATTAGGACACGTCGGACAAAAGCATGAATTTTTGTGTGTGGCTTAGTTACTGTATGGGCAATAAGGAAATGGGCTGCTCCATGCAATCTGAACATATATTGGGCAGCAAAGCCACTAAAATAGGGTGATTTCTGCATTTTAGTGAGGAAAGCACCATATTTGCCAGAGATGCTAATTTAGGCGTACTAATGAAATCTGGATATAGGGCCAACTGAATTTCTCAAGCCGGAAGTGGAAACTGGAGGTGCTTATTTTTTAGCCATGAGCCAAACCCAAAAATAGCTTGACCAATATCCATCTATGGGAATACGTGTGTAAAATGTGGCGCATCATACCTGAATACTATTCTTTACATTTCAAGGTATGAAAGCTGACTTATGGGCTGAATCGGACGTCAATAGGTCAAATTTTGGACGAAAAATCACATTTTTGTCATTTTCTGCTAAACCGTTGCCTTTATATAGGGAAAAAGTGTTTAAAATGTGGCGCATCATACCTTAATACCATTCTTGACATTTTTTGGGTTTGGCAGCTCTGACTGAAAGGTAGCTTGAAAGGTCAAACGAAGGTCAAACGTCAAATTTTGGACGAAAAATCATATTTTTACAATTTTCTGCTAAACCGTTGCTTTTACAAAAGGAAAAGTGTTTAAGATGTGGCGCATTATACCTTAATACTACTCTTGACATTTTTTTGGTATGGCAGCCCTGACTGAAAGGTAGCTTAAGGGGTCAAACGAAGGTCAAAGGTTAAATTTTGGACGAAAAATTACATTTTTGCCATTTTCTGCTAAACCGTTGCTTTTACAAAAACCATGTCTCAACATAATTAAAGGACTTCGAATTTAGATCCCTTTTTATCTAATAAAAATACGCCAGGTTCGTTTAGAAATTGTGAGATATTGTGATGTAATCAGACACTACGGCATCACGTGGCCTAGTGTACTACATACTTGGAGTACGGTATGATCATGCTATCAGCTCGGCTTGCCCGTAGATCAGTTTCACTGCAATAGTAGGAGATGGTCCAACTTGCCTGTGAAGTAACTCATAGGCTGAAAACAATATTAAACTTCATACACCAACCAAATATCCAACATACTAAGGATGTTATCAGGTTTATATATTGAAGTTGTATGGCTGTAAAAGAGTTATAATCCTGTAAGTGTAGCTGCATGTGGCAGAAGAAGGTCCGTACCCTATATTGTAGCTGCGTAATGGTACAAGAAGACAAGTAAAGAAGAGCCGGATCCTGTATTGTAGCTGCTTAATGGCTAAAGAGAATACGTATCCCGTATTATACGCTAGCTATAGAGCTGAAGTTGCCCCAGTTGGCTGTATTGTAACTGCCTAATTGACGGAGAAGACCTGGACATAATTGCTAACGAATGCCCCATAGCTGCATAACGGCTGAAAAAGACCCCATTAAACAGCTATCTTTGTATTGTAGCTGCTTAATGTCTCAGAATATACGGTTCCTGCATTGTAGCAGCTTAACAGCAGCAAAAGAGTTGAATCCTGCATTGCAGCTTCTTAACGGATGAAGATGACCTCAAATCCTGTATTGTAGCTGTCTAACGGTCGAAAAAGACCCAGAAAGTGCTTTATAGCTGCCTAATGGCTGAAGAAGACACAGATCCTGCTGGCTAGAATAGTCACACGTGCACTAAGGAGCAGAATCATTTAACCCTGTCTTCGGACTATATAGAAAAAAGAGCAATATTACATGTGCAAATGTTAATAACATGGGTGAGTGCTAGACCCTGTCTGTGTAGCCAGACTCATCATAAAGACTGAAAAGAAGTCAGATTTTTTTCTCTGATGTGTTGAAACATCGAAAATGAACCAGGTACTCAGCGTGGGTGTTTTATGAAGAAGCCAGATCCTCTCTGCTGAACAGTCATTGTAGGGAAAGATTATATGTTTTGTGTTGTCTTTGAATGTTTAGAGGTAGTGAGACCTTTTGTGTGTGTGTATTTACAGCTGATAAAATGTATTCTCGATTTGAAATAGCTGAAATTAGGGGAATGCAACTGCTTTTGTGTCTAAGCCTTTATATGTACATATGTAACTGCTGAAGGAAGGCAAGAAGTAGGTGGAGAAGCATAATATCAACACAAATATCTAAATACTAAACGGGAGCTAGATCCATTGGGTGTATACGTTTTCAGGACTATAGTGGTCACAAAATACCTTTTCTATGCAGCATTCCATAAACTGATAAAGAACCAGTTCATCTGTGATGTGACCATTCTCCGTTGTTTCCAAATGGTTGTTACAAAGACAAATCCATTTTCTGTAGCTTGCAGAAGGATGAAAGACCACAAGCTTTCAGTGACGCTGCTTGTAGCAGAAGACATCACCTGTTAGTACCAGCTCATCTGTGTAGACTCAAATAAATATCAAACCATGTAAAGCTGTCTGACACAAAGTGGGGCTTTCTACCTGTATAAATGTCGGAAGACTGAGTAGTGTATTATCTAGCTATGCACATGTAAGCTACATGCATGTCTTAAGACTGAAGGATTCGTATGATCTTTACATAGTTGTTTGAAACTGAGAAGTAATTCCATGTATTTCCACGCACGTGTAGCAACCTGAAGTTTGAAAATCTTCTGCCTACTAATGTTCTGAATATTGTTGTGCTATGAAACCTTATCATCCAATAAATGTTTTGTGACTAGAAACTGATTGTTGCTTAATATGAGTAGAGAATCCTGTTCCGATCTGTGTTGCTGTGAGAGTGTAAGGAAGTAGCAATCTGGATGAAGCTGCTTGGGACTGTCGGAGATGAGGAAGAGATAAACCTTATCTGTATAGTTCCTGGAAAGTAAAGGACAGATAAACCTGGTTTGCAACCGAAAAGGCTACTTGACTTTCAATGCAAGTCATAAGATGACAAGATTCCACAATTCACCAGTCTAGTGTCAGAAAGCTGAAAAACAAAATTTGTTTGGGAGATACTCTGAAGAATAGATGCTCCTATCAGCCATAAAGTGGAATAGGAAGAGCTAAACTGACCTTCTGGAGCTCTGAATTCCCAGAATCCCCTGATATACTCACAGAACACTCTGATGGATGAGGGTATCTCATATCCTGGCAAGGACATGTCTGGAAACACATTTTGAAAGCAATCTGAGAGCTCAAGTTTATGACCAATTAGTCCAACACAGGCAGAGGTAGAATAAATTGTTCTCTTCTTTCTCCGAATGTTGAGGAGCCAGCACTCATGAAGTCACACGAAAAAACTAGGAATGGGCTGCTTATCCATGTTGATCTTGCTTACTATGTCCTTATCAGTAATGCCTGATGGTAATGTGACGAGCTTTTTGAGTCTAAGCATCAGTGTTTGCAGGTGTTAGGTGAATAATGTAATTTGCCAATAAGACCAATAAAACAGTTTTGCTATAAGTAAGAACCGATTAATGGCTAATTGTCTACTACTATGTTCTTCATATTTACTGAATTTGAACTTTCAGTTTTTACTATGCCATTTCTAAACAAAAATAATGTAACTATTTACTCTCATCTAAAAGTAGAACATTTTTTACAACGTTTATAAAATGGCTTGCTTAACTGTGGGGACAGAGCTATCTCAAAGATCAGACCCTAATTACAGAAAAATATTTTCATTGGCTTCATTGAATAAAGGACCTCTATCCCTTTTGGATGAACTTATCTACATCCATTTCTAAGATTAGTAATGACGTAGTAGCAGTTCAACTTCTAAAGTCATGAATACACAAAGAGTGGCCATTGTCAAGGTAATATTCAAGCAATTTCTAACCAAAGCATCGAACATGGAAATTTTTTTAGACAAAAAAATCTGTAAATTCGATTTCCTTTAATTATGTTGACACATGGTTTCTTTGTAAAAGCGACGGTTTAGCAGAAAATGACCAAAATGTAATTTTTCTTCCATAATTAGACCTTTTGACCATATTTTGACCTCTTAAGCTACCTTTCAATCAGGGCTGTCATACCCCAAAATGTCAAGAGTAGTATTAAGGTATGATGCGCCACATTTAAAAAACTTTTTTCCTTTGTAAAAGCAACGGTTTAGCAGAAAATTATAAATATGCGATTTTTTGTCCAAAATTTGACCTTTTGACCTCCGTTTCAGCACTAAAGCTGCCTTTCAGTCAGCTTTCATACCCAAAAAGGTCAAGAGTAGTATTAAGGTA
This sequence comes from Lithobius niger, assembly GCA_023313725.1. Lineage (NCBI taxonomy): Eukaryota > Metazoa > Arthropoda > Chilopoda > Lithobiomorpha > Lithobiidae > Lithobius > Lithobius niger. The sequence goes on from JAHWFP010241430.1 coordinate 94,019, forward strand.
TAATGCGCCACATTTTAAACACTTTTCCTTTTGTAAAAGCAACGGTTTAGCAGAAAATGGTAAAAATGTGATTTTTCGTCCAAAATTTGACCTTTGACCTTCATTTGACCCTTTAAGCTACCTTTTAGTCAGGGCTGCCATACCCAAAAAATTTCAAAAATGGTATTAAGGTATGATGCGCCACATTTTAAAGACTTTTCCCTTTGTAAAAGCAATGGTTTAACAGAAAATGATAAATGTGTGATTTTTGTCCAAAATTTGACCTTTTGAACTCCGTTTCAGCCCTTAAGCTACCTATCAGTCAGCTTTCATGCCTTTAAATATGAAGAATACTATTCAGGTATGATGCGTCACATTTTAAACACTTTTCCCCATAGATGGAGACTGGTCAAGTTTTTTTTTTT